>OMLF01011547.1:0-11195 GCA_900302615.1 Holocentrus rufus
CGGTCTCGCCATTCATTTGTGTGTTTGGATAACCTAGTCTAAATATTAGGCCGCTAACATACATAACACGCGTGCACTCACACACAGATGCATATACTGCAGAGCAGGGTCTCAAATTAACCTGCAGGCTTTAAAAAAAAATTACCTGCCAAGAAAAAGTTTTACCTGCCAAAATAATTAACATTTTTCATTTTTCAGAGTCAGCTTACCTGTTTTTCCAGTGCTGTTTTATTATAAAATCGAGTTAATTTCAAATAAATTCACAGTGGATCTGGTTTGTCATTCAGCATAAAATGAAACTGAACACGATATGCAAATATTATCATTTCAAAGCAAATTCAGACCCTGATTTAATACCTTATTTTATAGCCTAGTATAAAAAGGAACATAGAAAGAGGCAAATTATTGCATGAGTTGATTAAGCTGTGTCTTCGGTTTCAGGTGTCACTGAAACCCGTCGTCATCACAGAGCGCTAACAGCAGTAATTGAGTGGTCTGAGTGCGTTAACGTCCCGCTTGTTTCAATGGCTTCAGCTAATGCCCAGTTAGCCTGCACTCCCCCAATTAGTCTGGAAGCCAAGAGTGAAACTCCTCCGCTGTATTCAGCCATGACACTGAATGAAGGCCTGCTGATTAGCAGTGAGTTAATGTTGTTACACAATCTTTTATCTGCAGCCTCCTATTGAGGTGCAACCAACTCTGAACAGACTGCGCCATTCATTGCTACATTTAGGGCGAAGAGTCACTAGACCACTTGAAATGTATGTGAGGGGGGAAGAAATGTTTAAAGTCGACTTCAGTGACCAGATACCTCTTAAAGTTTTTAAGTATGTGGGAAAACGAGCAGGTTTGCCAGTAAGGGAGGAAGTGACCCACACCACCTTTAACACAAACAAACACCCAGCTCTCCCTTTCTCCATCAGCCACCCATGACCATTATGTGTCCATTTTGGCCTTCTTCACCTCGCTGGTCAATCAGGTCTGGACGTCCTGTGTGTCCAGCCAGAAGCAGTCTGGCCTCCCTGCTTAATGGGCTGTAATGACGGAGCCCAGGGGGTCCCTCAGGCCACCCCTGCTCCTCAGGGGCCTTTTACAGCCCCTGTTCCCAATAAACCAGACTGCTGCTCTCTTCTCACCTGCTGACTAACTCTCCCCGACTGACCGGCAGTCCACACGCAGGTGTTAAAGTGTCGCGCTGCCTGATTAACCCTTTCCTGTTCCCAGTGGGACCTCCAGCAGTGTCCATTGTAGCTGCACAGTAAAAGCTACTCGGGCGATGTGTGTAATTGGCCCGGAGTGTGGAATGGGCTGGTGGTAATTGTTTCTACATCCAAGTCTAGTCTAGTTCAGACAAACACTATGGACGCCACAAAGAAAATAAATATGCATGTTAGTTGTTTCTTGATGCAGTGCCTCTTGAACTTTTTTTACATCAAGGACCCTCAAAAACCCTCAGACAAGCATTAGCCCACTGACCTATATTTTTTTGGCTTCAAGATGCCCAGTCTGAGATGATTCATAATCTACGTCAACTTATGATAAAAACAATCATCCCAGCACACTCTAACTTCTAGGAAAATTAAATAATAGCTATTAATCAGTAATTCCTTATTCTGCTGGCAACCACTGAAAACCCCCTGCTGGTGCCCAGACGCCACTTTGGGATCCCAGTGTGGGAAGTGTGCAGACCCAGTTTGCAGACTCATGCTTCTCTGCTTGTCTGCTGTGGCGGACAGTTTTTCTCCCCGCTGTGCGTCACATGAACTCATTTTCCAGCGATGCATCTGATCTCAGACGTTCCCACTGACTTCCTGCCCGTCCATCTTTTTCCACAGAAGCGGAAGCGGAGAGAGAGGGACGATGGGGACGCCGTCAGCCTCTGCAGCTTCGACTTCAAGGTAAACTGCTTTATCAGGCTTTCAGATACAAAAAGGTCACATCCAAAACCAAGGCTTCCCAGTTTTTTTTCATTCCATGGAAACTTAAATGGATCTACACGAAAACAAAAGACAAACATTTAATAAGAATTTGACCCAGAAACCCCAGTCTGGAAAGGTTTTTGTACTCACTTATGTAGGTGCTTAGAGTGAAACGTGTAATTATAGTCATTTGTACATGTTCAGCCGAGGTAATGAAAGTTAAAAAACCCTTGAACCCCTTTCAGGACCCTTGGAGGTCTGCAAACTCCATGTTGAGAACCACTGATCCAGCAGAAGGCCAGAATCTGCCAGACTGCTTGAGTTTCTTGAAATCACAGTTTCTGCCAGGAGGTGACTGGTTCTGATGTCAGTCCTCTTATTACATACTAAGGCTGAAAGATTCATGGACTTTCTGTTGTCGTCACCATTTGAAAAAACAATCAAGATTTTCAGCTATTATGAAATGTAATTTTGTACAGTGACAACTTTTATGGTCGCTGTATTGTTTGTGGACTCATTTGTCCTCAGTAAATGTAGACCTAAAGCTTAAACCAAATCGTGAAATTATACCGTGAGTCCTCTAAATTGACATTTAATCCACAAACTCAAACTGTAATTTCCATCCTCACCCCTGAGATTTCTGGTTGTCAGGAGCAGTTTTCTCCTCTGATTGTGCTCATTCTTACTGGAATATGAATTCATTTCTAGATTAGACATCATGTTTTTGACATTACGTAACCAGCAGGTTGCTCAGCCGTTAACGCTGTATCAGATATCTCTCTGTAGTTTCTGAAGTGTGTGTTTGTCCTGTTTATTTAGCACATATCATCCACATGACGAAGCTTATCACCGACAAACCATCCAGATAAAGTCGGTGTTTGTTTGTTGCAACAAGAGCTTATTGAGCTCTGCTGTGAGGTACACCAAATTAGATTCTGCTCGAAACCGCGGATGAGCTGGATTGAAAAATGTATGTGGGTGTACTGTCTGCATATCTGACCTGCCCAAACACACACAGACACACACACACAGATCTGTCAGGAATATTCCAGCCTAGGATGATTGATGATGATCAGTGGCCTGTGGTGGCGTCACCATCCACGTCCAATCAAACTGCAGCTGCACACTCCTCTTACTGGAGCAGGTGGGTGTTAATTCATTCGAATCACATACACTACGGGTAGAGACAGTAATATTCCTCACAGTGACACAAACACACATGATGATGTTAACGCTTTCCAAATCCAAAAAGGCCCTGGGTGACGGATGTTTACCGGCTGAAGTGACTCAATGAAAAACCAGTGTAATAGGAAAACTTTTTATTGATCTGAACCAAACTTGCCAATACTGAACCCAAAACTTATTTTCTCATCTTCATAATTACGGTCTTACATAATAACAGCCTTACATCATTTTAAAATTTTATTACAGTTTCGACAAAGGTTTGGCTGTGCTAGTACTTATATTTCACTTGACGGGTGTAACCTTTATCTGTTTTCTTTTTTTTCTCTTTTGGACCTTAAAAATTCATTCATTCAAAAATTCATTAAAAAAATGACTGGCAAGACAAATAGCCGGCCACTGATCACTTTAATTTTTGCAAAAACTGTCGATCAATTGATGCATCACCAATACACCAATTTGTGACTCATGGAAATATCCCACACGGCACGTAATGTGTGGTAAGGGATGTGTCAACTTCTCTGGACTGTCCATCATCAACCTACACTTGTGTCATTTCTTATAAACTCATTTCCTGTTCCCTCAGACACCAGCTAATCTAATCTCTGTTTTTGAGATGTTTGGTGATTGATATCCGCTCTGTCTGAGGGTGGCACCCAGCATCAGCGCGCTGGCAGGCCGACAAGTCGCGGCTTCTAAACAACCTCTCCCCTCGCTCCATCCATCCTGCTTGCACACAGGCTGTTTTTGTCCTGCGCCCACATGAGATGGATTAGCGGCGACGTACAGCCCAGACTTCTGTAACCAGTTTGATCAGTTGCTCTGATTTAGCTAAACAAAGCTGAGGCAGTGTTATGAGAGTACGCTCAGTCCCGAGGGCCGCTCCTTGATTTAGATCAGACCAGCCCGGTGTTTTCCTCACTTTATTTTCTTTTCTAATTCAACCGCTACCAATGTGGAGCCTAATCCACTCTCTCTCACACACACACACACACACACTGCTCCACATGCAGCTGTTGCAGAAATCACACCGCTTGCTGCGCTTCTGGCTGCACCCCCACAATGGCCACCACTGTGTAGACAATTTGCTCATTGTTATTTTAAGCATCGGCCTTTTACAGATTTGTCAGAGTTGAGATAGATTTCTCTCATTCCACTTTTGGCGCAGTCGGTGACATTTTGGTTTTGATAGGGTCAACAGGACAGTTTATAATAAAACCTTGTATATACTTAGTAACCGTCTATTTAGGTCAAGATTGAGTTATATTCTAAGAAATGTGAGTGTAAGTGGCTGTAAATCATGTTGGCCAAATATTCTTTATTGTCCAAAGTGCTCTTAGAGAGGTCAGTTTGAGCGACAGGGACTCTTATCTTTTATACAAATGTATGTATTTTCTCATCTACATCAGAAAATCCCCCATCAGTCATATAAATGCACATTCGCACACTGATACCCGTGCACGCTCCAGTCCCGCCTACCAGTCTAGTTCCACGGCAGCTAAGCGTGGTTTGAGTTGAGCATGCCTCACGTTACCTCCGGCATCACCTTCCCAGTTCTACGGCGACTGAGAAATGTTGCCACAGTAAATACCTGGGCGCACGGTTCATTGGCTCAGGCGTTCGCCGTAAATGACGTACGTTTTTGTTTGGTGTGTCGCCACCTGAAGTGGAACCGGAGCCAGGATTCCCTGAAGTTCCCACAGGCACCAACCACTGCAACCCACACAGCATGATTGTTCAGGGTGATAGAATGTATACTGGTAAAAAAAAATGTCTGTATAGTCCACTGTCTATTGTGTTCCATGCAGACGCCCCACCCAAATTACATAGTACTGAATTAATCTATTAATTAAATCGATTATTTGTTCCATTAATCGTTTAACCCATAGTGTGAAATTAATGACAAATGCTCATGGGAAGTTATCAGAGCTCAAAGTGATTCAAATTCCCTCCTTAGTCTGACCAGCAACAATAAAACCCAAAGTATGAATTCTTTTAATGATATGAACAGAGAAGAGGAAGACAATCTTAGCCTCTTAGGGAAACTAGAATCATCAAATTCTTGACATAAACCGACTACGCCTAATCATTTCATCACATCTGAAAATAGCCTGTGAACGTTATCTGAGGGGATCTCGTTTTGATCTGCCTGCAGAGCGCCGGCCAGTTTCAGTGTCGGCCTGTGCTTCTTGGTTACCTGCTCTGTTTGGTAGCAACCAGGTCTTGCTCAGGGTGTGGGCGCTGTGACAAAACAACACTGTTGAGTAACCCGGGGATGTCAGTCTGGTTTGAGAACCGCGGTCCGCGTTGTTTCTACAAGCTGTCCTGAGATTAGATTAACGTGGCAGCTCTGTCCCCCCCGTCTCTAGTGTCTCTTCAGCTTCAAGTGTCGGAGATATTTGTAGCTGTTACAGTAGTTTCACATGTTTATAGTTGTGACGATCATTTAGAGATCAGCGTTTAGAGTAGTTATGGAAACAAGTGGGGTTGAGGGGGCGACAGGACTTGGTGTTGATCACTCTCAAGGTTTTATAAGCCTGATGGAAAAAAAAAATTGTGATGTAACCTGCTTATTTGGTAACCCCCTTCCTCATCCAATCGAGGTTTTCCACCCCAAAAAAAACCTGCGAGATATAAATGCATCAACATTTCCACCAGTTTGCTAAACAAGAGATGCAGACTGATAATCTAAATAAACTCCGGAAAGATAAAAACGCTCAGTCCGGCCGCCCACCCTCCTTCCTGTTGCTGCTGGCCTCCATCACCAGAGGGCATCAGCGCCTCCGCCGGGCCGCTTGTTGTTTTAAGACCGCCAGTCAGCGCTCGGGAAGTGTGTGTCTTGTGCCCTGAGCTGCAAACCTAATGTCTTCCCCAGAGCTGTAATTAGGCCCGGCTGCTGATGTGGAGGGTATTTTCTGTTCTGTTCAGCACCTCCAGGCCCCGCGGCTCAGTCTGGCCCTGGCACGGCATGGGTTAGAGAGCGGTGAAATACTGTGGCTCACCGTATTACTCATCCCACTACACCACCAGCACTACAGCCAATGGTGCTGTGTGTGTGTGTGTGTGTAAATCACGCCTGTACTCCAGCTGCAGCTCAGAGTGACAAGCGGGCGTAGCAGCCAGGCAGGCCCGGCCATGTTGTGTTTAGTTGTTAATCGCGGACATCCCACCCCCAAACCTGCACCAGACATACAGCTGATTCAGCCTCAGGTCTGAGTGAGTAACTACAAGGCTGCACAAACTGTCTTCTTAAGGCATGCATAGACTACACACAGACAGACAGACAGACATTTATATGGTCGTGTCTCCCTCTGACTCCTTAGTCTGCATATTTCACTGCATCGCTGTCTTGCCTCTCACATCCGAGCCCTGCAAACCTCGGATCACGACCCTCGTCTCGTTTCCAGAAACTGTCCCCCATATAACACGAACCTGTGTGCACCTGTGTTCCTGGCAAGACACGGAAGTCCCTCCCACATCTTTACTCCAACCTTAACCACAACTAAACTCTTGCATAACCTTAACCATCTCTAACCTACGCCTAAACTTAACCGTGTCCAACCACATTCCGAAACTTAACCATCCACTTTGATGAGCCAATCACAACAAAAAATTGTGTAACTTGCAGGTAAACTTTTTTCCCCCACCTGCGGGTAAACTTCAAAATGACGTATTTTCATCATTTTCAGACCATTTTCCGTCACCACTGAAACACCCAAAACACTATTGCACCCCTATTGCACAAGCTTACTTGCCTGATCTGAGCATGCTCATAATTAGATGACCAGACAATCCTATGACAGTGTTTTCAAAAAGCTTCATTTTCTCTGACCGGAATTTTTTATACACTTTGGACAGCGTTGTTTTCACAGGTGGAAAATGCCAGTTTAGTGTGGACAGAAGGCCAGAACGGACAAAAAAAAGTGTTTCCAAACTTTCGCCACCTTTAGTGTGTGTGTGTGTGGCCTTTGTTTTGAGGGCACAGGGGTGATGTAAGCCAGACATGGCGCCCTGTTGGCCTCCAACAGATGATCTTTTCTGTCCCGACCGCTCAGTCAACAACCACAACAAACAAGGTGTCAAACCAACATGCAGCTCGAACAGCGTCTGGCTTTTCACACACTCACACACACACACTCATTGCATGCAGCCTGTGTCCTGCTTCACACCTCCATGTTGACCCAGGAGGATGAATTCAAGCCAGCGCAGTAGTCTCGTCCATTTGCTTTAAGCACACACACATTTTCACACCTTCAGTAAGTATTACAGCTTTGCAGTGTCTCCATTTTGCACCATGTTAGCCGGTCCATCAGACCCCAACACCTCCGCTTTCTGCACTCCATTTGTGCAGCAGCTGAATGGGTGTGTAGAGTCTGTGGCTTCAGGTGTGGCTGTCACTTCCCCAACCGATTCTTCAGTCCTTTTATTTCGGTGTGTCTTGTCTGGTTGGGTGTGTTGACGTGAACAGGGAACACAAGTTTGATTTCTGTCTCGTCCTGAGTCGCCCTTTGTCTCGACTTGAGGTCCGCTCTTACAGTGAAACCGGCTTAAACACGAAGCTTTTCAACCCCAATCAACAAACTTCTGCTAGTCGCAACCGACCCCCGACGCAGCTCAATATACAGGTTTCAGTTTAAACATCTGTGTGTGTGTCAGAAGGCCTGCACTATTGATATTCTAATTGATCACCCCCATTCAGCTGATGAGGCTGATAACGGCCCTGTCATTAGTCAAACCAAAGAGCAGACAGCATTTGCACTTTACACCCTCCACAACACAGAGAGCTGCCCCTGCTTTGATTAACTACACTTCACAAGGAACAGCTATAATAATTATTTTGTCGTTTGTTTGGTTTAATATGGTAAAAAGTGTGAAAAATAGCTCTTTATTTTTAAGATTTTAGCACCAGCAGACTTGAACTACAGATAGTGTGCATGTGTTTTTGAAAAAGCTGATAATAATGCTAATAGCTAGTAAAAAGCTAATAATGATAAATAAAACATTTAATTTGACTTTGAATGTGCGCAGTCAGAAGTGTTTACATGTAGATGCAAAACTACTAAATACTAAAACTACAAATAGAGAGAAAATATTAACTTTAGAGTCAAGTTAGCTGCAGTTGCAAGTATTAAACTGCAGTGTGAAATGTGTTGTATCTTCATGCCAGAGTCACAAGACATTCCCTGTTTATACTTGGCAATTACAATTATTATTGGGACAACTTTGCCCCAGTTAACCCACGTTCTCTTGATCAAGGTGCATGTTTCAGTGGCCCGTATACGAGTCATTAGTGTAAACTCTTCGGAGTAAAGCCTCGACTCGTGAATCTGAAATTCTCACTACTGTTGTTGGTGTGGGTGAATCAGAAACAAGAAGAGTGCGGGTTTGTTCTCTTTCCAAGTAAACCGATCCCTCTTCATTTACAGCCATGGGAGGGCCATGCAGAGCTTGCTCCTCCCCCCCGACTGTTATAAAGCCCTCCCTCCCTCTCTGCACCTCAGACCAAAGTTTAGAGAGTGAGACTGAGTGTGTGAGAGGAGCTGCGAAAGCCCCTTTCTAACAAGGGAGGAAGAGGAGGAATAAGGGGAAGGTGTATTTATTTATTTTATATTTTAAGCTATCACACAGTTCTTGTTTTTTTTATCAAGTTTTTGTCTCTCATGCGGATTACTTGGAGCTGACCCGACAGGATTAAAGTGGATATTTTGTTTCTACTGAAAGCTATGGTGGCTTACGATGAACTGGGTAGCTTGGTGCCTATCAAACGGACTTTGCAAGTGATAGACTACCAGAACCAAGCAAACAAAGAGTCAGAGGTGAGTTGCATGGGAAAAAAAGGAAGGGGGGAGGTTTACTTTATTTGTTAATCTGCTGTTTGCGTCTTTTGCTATCAGTATGACCAGAACCGCTTTAGGTGAAGTCACATCTTTCTTATCAGATGTGAGTGAATCAGCGCCTAACCCTGGCCTTATCTCACCTGGACACACAGGGCGCATGTGTGTGTGTGTGTGCGCTTTTTTTTTTTTTCATTCGCCCTCTACCTGTGAGAGGAAACTTTGAACTTTGTACCACAATGCAACAATGCTCAAGATATACTGCCTGACCCGGCCAAAGTTAATCATTGGATTTCATTGCACTTATGAAACGGCGAGCTTGATCCCTCGGCGTTTCTGTTTCTGTTTTGGTGGGCTCTTTCCATGAAAATGCATCCTGGCAGGTAGCTCAAGCCCCGGTGGGATATTGAGGGATTAAGCGAAGCAGCAAGAAACCAAAGTACCACAAACAGTGAGGCGGCAGGAGGCTCCTCAAACAGTCCCCCCCCATCCTTTCAGGTCGATTTGGTCTAGGAATACTAAGCTTTTTTTTTTTGGTTTGATGGCAACATGGGAATCCAGTTACAAAAGGTTGACTGTGATGCAAATTCAGCCCAGGTAGGACTTCCCCTGGGCCTCAGGGCAGCGCGGAGAAGCAGCCTGAGAGCATTCCTTCAGCCCCAGACACAATTAAAGGGACCGGGGCGTTGAAACCCAGGTGTGCTCTCCGGTCCCCACTCTGCTGATAAGACATTTTTCTGTGTTACTCATTACGACTCCAGCTGCCGACCTCCTTCCTTCCCCTTTTTGAGGTTCCTGCGGCTCTGTTTCGGAAGAGATTTCTGGTAGAAGAAGAAGTTTCATTGTCTGTAAAGGAGAAGTTGAAAGTGAAAAATCATGAAGTGAGTGCTCTGGTTGCACATATTTTTTTTTTATGATTGAGATAATCGTGTTGCTTCAGGCAGGTTTTGTTCCCAAGCTGACTTCTTGATGACCTCAGCTTTTTATTTTAGGACCGGCTGTTCTGGTCTGCTATCAGTTCAAGCTGTGCTGTAATCAGTGAGAGCAGAGCAGGGGGCAGACCTGGGTATTAGCTCACGGCACGCACACGAGCCGGCATCAAAGCAGAAAGCAAAGGGGCACAGGAAGTGAGCTTTTGGGGGCCCTCCTCGACTGAAAAAAAAACCTGATGTTTATGAGGTTGTAATCTCGGTTTGGGAGCGCGGCGCACATGTACAGTATGTGTGTCGAAAACGTGAGCGGGTTCTGGCGGTGTGAGGGTGGGGGGTGGGGGTTCTACAGACGACGGCTGTCCGAGCCAGCAGCACAAATCCCGGATTCGGCTGGTTTCCTGAAGTGAGCCCGTCTCGCCGTTTCTCCAGGGAGTTCCCAGGTCAAACTGCCAGGAATAGAAACTCTCCCCCGTCTGTCTGCAGTGTTGCACTTTCCAGCAGATCGAGCGCCGGTCCGGCATACAAAGAGTGGGACTAGCGGCCTTTTGTTATTCTGAGGCTGGTCTTCAATGGACAGGAAAGGCACAATGGGCAGCACGCGTTTCCAATATTGACATTGGGAACCCCCCACCCTCTCTTTACATGAACACCAATTTTACTTTCTTCCCTTTGTGCATGGAGTTTGCCAGGGTTACACATCAGCGTTTCTACACAGTCAAGTACCTCTATTCCCCGTAGTAAACTTAAAGTAGAGATTCTAGTCTTTACTTTGCCCTCTCAGATTCCTGCATCAACCACACTGCGTCCAGACCACCGTCAGAGCAGTTCGGATGTGGCTTCTCTCTGTTTACAGGCCCTGCCAGTAGAGGGGCTGGTAAGTTCCCGAGGCTGTCTGGCCACTCCGGTCCGACGTGGAGCCGCTGACCACAGCGGACCGTGACTCCACCGCAGCCACGGCAGCTCGCCGGCCGCGCCAGACTGAGCGGATCTGTTCCACAGCTGTGTCCGCAGGGCCTGGAGCCTGAATGGCTGCTCTGTTCCCCCTGTTTCGCTGAGCCAAGGCAAAATCCCATTCGGCCTGAGTCAGGAGAAAACACAGGCAGCCTTTAGTTCTGCGGTGCTCAAATTCAGCAAGCAAACAGTCATTACTATAAAGTTTTTTTTTTCTTTAAATGTGCTCATTTTCCTCCGCTGCAAAACATCTCTGGAAATGCTAATTACAGCTGCGGCCGTCTCATCCTGTCATGTTTTTTTGAAGAGGCTCTGCGGCCTGAAATCATTACCTCAGATCTGCAGCGCTTTGATTTCTGCAGCTTGTTGCTGTTGGC
>OMLF01011548.1:0-10960 GCA_900302615.1 Holocentrus rufus
TTAATGGAGGACAGCGCGCATCTGCCCTGCCGTGCCAAATCAGGCCCCGTCCTCCCGTTGCCCTGTTATTTTTACCCTTGACTTCTCATTGTTGTAACGACGGCGTATCATCTGCGCTGTGCCACAGACCCCATGTGGAGGACTCTCTTCCTCCCTCACCTCTGCCTGCCCCTCTCTCTCCTGTGTAATCAGAGATCCTCTCAAATGTCAAGGTGGGACAAATGGGAGCCATTCCCTCCTGTAATGGCCCCAGAAATGGGCCGGAGCGCCTCTCCTTCCCTCCCTCTCTTTTCTCTCTCTCGGAGAAAACACGAGTGCCTCCTCATTCTGTCTACCTTATTGGCTTGTTTTCCTCCTTTATCTTTTACTTGCTCTTTTTTTTTTTTACACCAATCCCCTGCCTTTCTTTTTTTTTGCTCCTTTGAAAGGTTCCTTTGAACCTTTCTCAGATAGGTTGTATAAATGCTCTATTGCATAATGATAGGTCTCTGCCCAAATGACTAAATAATACGAGCAGTTTTACACTCTAGCTTTGCTTCTGTAAAGCATTTCCTCGAAATACACCCACAGGAGCATTGTTTCATATTCAAAAGCATACATTCAAAGCTTGAATATTCATATCTGCATACATCACCCGGTAATATGCATGGAGCACTGGTGTATGCTAAGCAATTTAATTTCCGAAGCTCACTTAGCAGCGAAAAAGTGCTAAATGCGTATTTCCATTTTGCCATTGGCAGTTTTCTAATTAATTGTGGTTACTCATTCTTGCTTTATTCATGATAACAAGATGTATAATAGAAAAAAAAAGAAACGTGGGCTGGTTGGATACTGTGAGCACATAATCTCTCCCATTTAGTCTTTAACTTTACACATCAACAGTGCAGTGGAGACTGATTTGTTTGCAGTTCAGTCATAATGAGCATCGACACATGGCCACATTTCTAAAGCCGTATTATTTGACAATGTGTATGAAGACACAAAGTCAGAAGGTGAAAGGGGAGGGGGTGCAGCTGAGATATACACAGATGATGTTTTTGGCCCTGCAGGCGCATCATGGACCCCCTGTGGGAATACAAAACCAGTCAGCTGAACATACCTCAGCGTCTGAAAGGCTCAATGAGCAACAGGCTCTACATGTAAGATAAGGACGGGGGATTTGGACGGCGCGCTAACAATGGGAGCTTTTGTGGTCAAGTTTTATTTCCCGTGCTTGTGTTTACCCCCTCTCCATAGTTCACAGCAGTGTGAGCCAGCTCCGAGCCTAGCAGGACGGATCCCCCTTGGGCCAGAACTCTCCCTCTGTCAGTCTGTGCTCATATTTCCAAATAAAGGATTATTGTGTGTGTTGTGGAGGGAAGGGGGGGGGACGCAATAATTGAGTCTAAATAGCCAAATTCATTAATTTGATTGTTGGCGACAGCAGATCTCTCGACAGTGTAATTAGGAAAGCTAATGGATGGAGGCACGCTAAATCCATCAATGCTAATGATAATTGCCGTGCAGGAAAGCGAATATGCTTTACAAACGCGCGGCCGAGGCTGCCACGAAATCAGAACCAGCCGTGGCATCTAAAAATACGAGATTGCCGAGTTCGCCGCTGTGGTTGACACCCAAAAGAGCCTCCTCGGATGGGTGCAGCTGTGCCTTCTGGGTGGGGAGCATCCATCCATTCAGTCATCCGTCGCTGGATCTATTTATCCGTCCATGTGGCGGTGGTGAGATCCGTGCCCTGCTCTCTCTCTCTCTCTCTCTCCAACGAGCGCCCACTTCTGAACACATCAGCTCTGATTAGCTGGAATGGAGGCGGCGGTTTCTCCCGCTGGGCGGGTCCTCCAGGTTCTGAGGCCCTCGGCCTCCTGTAATAATCTTTAGGACTGGAGAGGCATCAATGGAGAGGGAGATGCTGAAGCTCTGGGGTCTTTCCCTCCCGCTGAAATCATGACGTTTATAACTCGATTAGAGGTAATGTTTTCAGTTGAGCACATTTAGATGTAGACCAACCCGGGTTACTGCCCCGTTTGCCCGTCTTCCTTCCTTGTCTGTCAAGGGAAACTGACGTGAGGGTCATTATAGCTGGCCTGGGCCCGAGGAAAGAGGGAACCTGTTATTCTAGTGCGGGTTAATGAATGTCACATGCATAAGGGGGAGAGAGGGAGAGGGAAAGCCAGAGAGAGAGAGAGAGAGAGAGAGAGAGGAGACCATTTTATTTCAGCGAGGTATGTCCCCTCCAGGCTCGGAAAAAGTAAGTCGAAGATCAACTTGTCTCAGGCCCCCTTGTACAAACGTTAATGATGTTTTGCCGGGGCCTCAAGTGACAGTTTGTTAGCCGAGCCTCGTTAACGCGCGGAGTCTCCGGCCGCCGTTCTTCTGACAGCTGACACCCGGGCCCTTTTTTCCTGTTAAGTCTCCCTCCGCCTCCCAGAGCTGTCCCAGGCCCGTTGTTTGGGCTTTTTCCACTCCGGTTTGTCTAACCCAGAGATGTTTTGACATGTTGTAGGTGACATGTTTTCGTGCGATAGCGAGTTACACTGTGACAGCCCCAGAAAGGAGAAACGCCAGAGAAAAGAGCCGGGCAATTTGTTCTATACACAGCTGAAGCAAGGGAAGCAATAGCAAAGAAAGAGCTCTTGTTCTTGGGTTTTCCACAGCATGCTCGGGCTTATAAATGGTCCGATTAAGAAACGTAACCAATTGTATGAGGCTTATACAGTCTGTCATAGTGTTATTCCACTGCTTCAGATTGTATTGCTTTTGTAGAGCCATATCAAGCGAACATTTATAGAGGGAGGACAGATTATTTCCATGGGAAAGCTCCAGGCAATATAACTGTTATATTGTTAGGCCGGTGGTTTGTCGCCTTCTCTTTGGCTTTGCAAGAAGGGCTAATGTTCTCGTTTGACACTAGCGGATTGCTTTCTCTCTGTGCCTGAAGAAAGAAGGCAGGCTAATACATTTGAGTCGGTGAAGCGAAGGTCGTTGAGAATTAGATTCATCCCCCCCCCCTCCTCCCTTTTTCCCTTTAATTTCCCCGCTGGATTGGCAGACTGTTTTCACTATTAGCACTGCGGTAGGCGGCTCACTGTGTGTGTGTGTGTATGTGTGTGTCATTGTGTGTTGGCAGGCGAGAGGCAGGCCCACCCAGACCAAAGCAGACGAGACAGATAAATGGTTGTTACAGTTGGTGCATGGCTCAGCTGGATTGCATTGTCATGAGGAATAACAACAACAACAACAATAACACAACATAACAAATTATCATACGGGCCCCCAAGGAGAGGGAGCTAAATTTAACTTGGTGGGTCAGGAGGAGAGAGACGGGAGACAAATCTCCAAACGGGGTGGGACTGTCCAGGGCTCAAAAGTAGGCCAGCGCTCCTCAAATAAGAGCATGGTTTTCTCCCCTCTTTCCTCACTCTGAGGCTTTCCCGTGTCCTTTATGATCCTGGATGGAGGCTGTTAACTGTCCCAACGTTCTCGGAGGACTCTTCAAACCTCCAGCGTGTCCCCCGCAGGTGTTTAGAGCAATGGATTAGAGCTACATTTAACACCGCTGGCAACAGGAGAGTCTCTCGGAGGCGTCAAACTGCCCCGCCAAGCGGTTCCCATAATGTCTTCCAGATGATAAGGGCCTGGCTGGATCTGTGTTACCAGAGCAGAGCCTGTGGACCCACTGGCGCAGAACCGCCCGGGTTCTGGCGAAGGCACCAGCCGTTTCAGACGTGAGGAGAGAGGCCCCAGAGACATTTTGGAGAGGGAAGTCTTCTCTCTTCTCACACGTGGAGCACGGCGAGGACCCCCCCGGGGCATATTCTCTCCTCCATCTGCATCCTCTCTCCCACTGTGCCGCCTCGAAGAGGGCCATCCGAGCTGGCTGACGATGTGCCAGGGTAAAAATGCAATAAACAGCTTTTCTGGAGGTGCGAGGAGTCAAAATGGGAGCGAAGAGGAGGGGTGGGTGAGAGAATCTATTTCTCTCCCTGGCATGGAGAACAGGGAGCTTGCAAGGACACACCAGAGGGGCACATATGCACACACACACAAACAGATTTACTCGGCACAGTATGAATAAACTGTACACAAGTGCACACACATATCTGTGCATCTACAGAAGTACCGCGCGCATAAACAATAAAATCACACACAAATGCTCAGCTCCTTCAGCGGCGCTCCTGCAGCTTGCTCTCGCCCGCTGCTTCTTCTCGGTGATGCATCTCCACATCAATTTTTTAGGCATCTGGCAACGCTCAGTTTTTTGGCAGAGGAGGGGGCAGAGAGCTGCAGAGGCAGAGGCACTGAGGTGAATTACAAGTCGGCTGATAGAACAGAGCACGGCCACAGAAGATTGATGCTCTACGCCGTGAGCTGAGAACCAAGAGACAGAGGAGAGGAGAGGAAAAAGGAAAGGAAAGGAAAGGAGAGATGATGTGATGAAAGGAAAGTAGAAAGAGGAAGTAGAGAATAATAGATAGCTCAAAAGGAGATAAGAGCAGACTACACCTACACTAGCCTTTTTTTTTTTTTTTTTTTTTTTTTTCCTTGTGTTTTCCCAAATACCGCAGACTTCAGAAAGAGAAACGCATGACTTGGAACAGAACCATGTGACTTATGTTCAATATTAGGAACTATTGTCTCAAGCAAAAATTGCATGTTTTCGCCATAAATCTCTGCTGCGTTTCTAAACTTGGACTTGGACGACAATGACATCACAACAACAGAAAGCTGATCCCCGCTTGAGGGGAGCCCGTTAAACTATATAATAAGCCACTCCTTGTGTGCCGCAGAGCCGGAGGGGGCTATGGCATCGTAAACACCATGTGAAACTGGTCTTTTTTTTTTTTTTTTACTGAGCTGAAGCTGATAAAGTAACTGAAGCAAAATGATATTTGTGTAAGCCGCACGGGGCTGTTGCCACAGCTGGTGGGCCGGCGAGGAGAGAGGAAGACGCCACGGTCTGAAATCACAACCTGAGGAGAGAGAGAGAGAGAGAGAAAGGGAGACAGGCCAAACAGCTCGGGCAGGGAGGCAAACACAGCGGTTGCATCACCCCGCTGAACATCAGAGGGGTAGCTAGGTGTGAACGCTGAGACCAGGGGGCCTGAGAACTATCAAAACACTGATATCTAAAAGCACTATCCCAGGTGTTGTCTGTCTTAGCCAAAATTCAAAAGACACGATTCGTTTCTGTGCTGTTTTTGACTTGGAACTTATCTGACCTGATTGATTTTGGGTCTAGATAATGCCAGCTTGTTAGCTAGCAAATAGTATCTGCTAGCTAACATGTCTAGAACTTACTAAATTTTAGCAGCCAGTAGTAGCTGTATGCTAATACCTGTTTTTATCCACTTCTCTAAGAAAGTATGTGGTAAATATTAGCATTGGCTGCTTTGGTAATTAGCCAAAAGTGCCAGTTTTTTCAGGTTAATTTAGCTAACTCTGCTCAAGCTAGTGTTGCAACTTGTTTTGGAGTAGAAACAGGCTGAAAACAAGGCAGTTCAGAGTTTTGAAAACTACTATGTTACTCTGTTTCCTGCCTGTTACATTAGTAGAATATATCTACTCACAAACCACAATATTTTTTAGGTATTGCTCTTTATGTTTCCATTTGTTATATGTTTGTCCATTACTTGTACAGCCACTTCTTCAGTTGACCTCCATTATGGCTGTGGTTGCTAGGAGATTTCTGAAGCAACTGCAAAGTGTCTATAGAGTAGACATTGAAAAGGTTTGATGAGCAGTGGACTATCGGGGCCTTGAGGCAGTCAGTGAGTACCGAGACGGTCAGAAGTTCCTGGCATTCTCGCTCAGCCTCAACCCTCTCACCCAAAGAGACCGAAGCACTGGGAGAGAAAAGCAGAGGAAGAGGAGGCGCGTGATGCGTGTTGACAGCTCCATATCACCTCCGATCACTCCAGCCAGGCAGAAAGACGAGTGAAATCATCCATCCATCGTACCCCCTCGGGGGACCCAATTTCAAGGAGCGCTCCTCTCCGGTTCTCCATTTTTTATGCTCCCTCCTTCCCCCGCTGGACACTTTTTGACCACGAGCTGACTCCGGCGTCTTGTCATAATATTTCCCATAATGACGGAGTGTAAACCCAGTAGGCCTCTGGACCCCCCTCCTCCCACATCACCTGTGGTAACTCTGCCTCAGTTTTACAAATACATACTTTTAATTTGAGGCAGGTGAAGGAAACCGTTTTAGTAGAACAGGGTGCATGTGGGTACATGTCTGGCCCCACCTGAGGGATTCAGCCCACCCTGAGCCATCATTCAAAGTGTAAATCGCCTTTTTGTGTAAAATCCCATGCATTAAGTGAATTTAGGCCCACTAAGGAGGCCTGATGTTTTGACAGTAATTTGGGAATCAAGCAGAACTATGAAAACAAGACTTTATGCCCAGAAGGCACATATTTTCAAAAGGAGGGAGGGGGAGGAGAGAGACAGCCGCAAATGTGTGTGTGCGTGCGTATATGTACTGTGTGTGTTCCAGCTAAGTCTATGGTATGAGCTTTTTTTTTAATTTCTTTTTTATGGTGGTGGGTTATGGGAAAGATAGAGGTGGGTGACAGCAGGTTGTCGGGGTTTTCGGAAGGCACACCTTCGATAAGTGGCGCACAGAGCTGAAAACTCATCGGGAACAGGCGTTATGGCCGATTAAATACCGTGGAAACCTGAACCCAGCTCTGCTTTGGGAGCAGCACTCGCCCCATCAATCAGAATGCAAACACAGCATGGAGAAGTCATCTCATCCCTCCTTGCACTCAAACTCTTGTACACACACACACACACACATTGGCACTAGATGAAAAACCACAGCTCACGTGAAAAAAACAGAAACCACTTACAAACATGGAGCATTACAAACTACTCATCTAACACTACAAGTCCCTTTGCAGATACAGACACACGCACACACACACACACACTGATAAACAGGGGCTGTATGTAGACCACCCTCGTCGTTGCTCTAATTTCTTCTACACAGTCTTAAGTTTCGCATGCCAGATTCTCTCTCTCTCTCTGTGTATGTGTGTGTGTGTGTGTGTGTGTGTGTGCACCCATGTGCACCATTGCTCCTGTTCGCAGTCCTATTTTGCAGCCGTTTCTCTTCTTCCTGCTCCCAAACTCTGTGCTGACTCAATTAGGCGGCTGCTCCTCTCAATAGCCATGGGTCTGAAATTCCATTTGAATAGGTTGTGGTGTGTGTGTGTGTGTGCTTCAGCAATTCCAGTGAGGTTATGTGTGTTTGATAGCTTTAGCACCTGCTCTTTCTATACCAGCCTAAAGCAAGGGCCAAAATATAATCACTGTCATTTGGCATATTCTCTTATAGAACAGGCACACATATATACTTAAAAATGCACGCACACACACACACACCCACCCTCCCTGGTAGAAACTGGTAGAAGACAACTGAGCCTCAGTAGTTACAGCAGTTACATAAACCTGGCCTCATGCTCTGAGAGCTTTGTTACAAAACCTCCGCAGTATGTGTATGTGTGTGTGAGTGTGTGTGTGAGCGCGCGCACCACGTTGATATAATGAGAGCATAGCCTACCCACCTGTTCTCTGAGTTTTAACCTGAGACCTCATTAGTACAGAGCATTTTATTTCCACTACATTACCCACCCAATACGCCGCGCTGTTCTGTGTTTATGCGCTCCTCTGTGTGAACGTTTCAGTGTATCTGTGTGTGTCTTTGTGTGTGTGCATGCACATGTACGGTATGAACTAAATCACACAGTAATATCCTAATCACCACTAATACGATTTAATATTCCAAGGCTGTCATTACTGTGGAACTACAAAGTAGAGAACAAAATAAAAGTGAAAACCTATGAGAAAAAAAGCACCATCCTGAGTGACCACATTTCTTTTTCTCTCCTCTGTGTTCAGGTATGACTATGTGGAGGTGCGGGACGGTGTGGACGAGAACGGCCAGTTGGTGGGGAAGTACTGCGGCAAGATCGCCCCGTCCCCGGTGGTCTCCGCTGGCAACCAGCTCTTCATCAAGTTCGTGTCCGACTACGAGACGCACGGAGCAGGCTTCTCCATCCGCTACGAGATCTTCAAAACAGGTGAGAGGGGGGTGGACGTGGAGCAGGAATTTCAGCCTAACGCAGCTGTAGCTTTGCCTGACCTGAGCTCAGTCTGTCTCAGAATAAACCAGTTCAGTCTTTCCCTGGTCCCTTTAAAGCATTTGTCACATGGAGATCCAACAGAGCTACGGTTCATTTTTTCTGTTCTCACCTGTTGTTTAAAGATGGTTCATGTAGCATTTTGCTTCCTCATCATATCATTGGCAAATTACAGCTGTGATACTTTAGCATAATTACAGTAAGCAAATGGGACAATTGGTGGGACGATTAGTAGCCTCTCTCTTAGTCTGTTAGTGCGAGTGTTTCTCAAAGTTACAATCACATTTTCCATAAACCCCTTTGCTTCCTGTTGCTTTACTGGACTAAAGTTTCTCTTTTGCTTTATTGAACATGATGGCATTGATTTTATTATCCATAAGCCTCTTTCTCTCCTCTCATAACCTGCCAGAAAATGACAGCTTGGAACAGTGCCTTCTTCTTCCCGTCTCGTGCTGTAAAGCAATCCCTTTCTGAGCCATAAAGCAGTCCTGCAGATTTCCCACAAAATCAATATAACATGCAGTGCAGAGGCCACTACAGACTGCGAGTCTCAGCGCAGTTAATTACACTAAAATCTCAACATTAATGAGGTAATAATTTATTGATGCCACCTTTAAGTGGCTGTCTGCTTCCTGCTTTAGCTTAAAGAGACCACTCTTGCAGTCTCACAAATACACAGTTTCAGCCAGTCTTTTTATTTACTTATACTAGAATTATTGAATTTTGCCTTCAGCTGAACCTATTTTATTTACACAGTAGGCTATAGCATGGACGCTCGAGGAATAATTATGATAATGGCCCAAGAAAGAGGCACTCCGTCTCATTTCATGGTTTGTTTGTGATTTAGTCAAGGCGCCAGAGCATCAAATTATGCAATCACAATATGGCGAGCAATATGCTCCATTCAAAACGAATGAATCATGGTCCCATATGTTCCGTAAGTATAGTAGTTTTTCTCTGGTGTGAATTATTGTACAGTAATCACGGGCACAATTTGCTCCCTTTTGATACAGAAAAGGAAAATCTGTCTTCACGCCGTTTTTTTCCTCAGATGTATTTCCACGGCAACAGGATAAACCTGTCATCGCCGTTGAGCTGGGCCGCTGCTCGGAGAAAGAGTAAATTCAATGGCCTTATAAGGGTCTGGGGTCGGGAAGGGCTTTCACCTCATCCTGTTTCTGCTGGGACACACAGCTGCAATGGCATCCAATCAGTTTGATGATAGCGTCACCCCGGGGAGAGGCTCCTTCCTTAACATCTAAAAATAAGACCTTAGAGTAACTTGGGTTTGAAATCAGGTACGATAAACTGCAAATATCCTCTTGGGGATGTCAGTCTTATCAGAAGAGAGCACAACAAAATGAGAATTTCCTGTTGGTCAGTTGCCTTCCTGTGTTTGGAGTGGGAGGAAGAGGAGGAGGCCACATATCTAGACAGCGACTTGGAGGCAGACAGGTGCTATAGACTCCACTTTCATTAATTAACCCCAGTGGTAGTCTATGGGACGGCCCCCCATGACCTGGGAGACATGATGAATGGCCCCGCGAGGTCCCTCGTTGCTTTTAATCTGGGTTAGTGTGTGTCTGTGCTGGTGTGTGTGTGCGTCTGCTTGTGTCGCCATCACAATGGGGCAGCTGGTGGAGTGTGGGTCCATTTATGAGATCAAAGCGACACTCCGCCCCAACCCGACGCACGCGGACACACACACAGACACACGTTGACACACACACACAATGGCTCCTTTCCCCGTGATAGGGCAGTAAAACCCACTACATTCTTCCCATGATTAGCTTGGTATTTCCCAGTCTCATCTATTAGCCAGGACTGATTATAAATGAGCCGTGCGAGGGGCCCCGTGGCGATCGAGGGGAAACTGCTGAACACGCTCAGAGGGCATTGAGATATGGGGAAATGCGGAGCTACCGAGAAATAAGGATATAAATGTGGGAGGACGAGACAGCTGGAGCTAGATGAGGATCTGTGCCTCTCTGCTAGTGAAATCCAGGGCGAGGAGGGGAGGGTTATTGGAGGTTAAACCCGGGATGGAACGCGTTAGCCGGGGTGTTTTTCGCTCCCAGGACCGTCCAACTGTTGGAGACCAGGAGCATGGGCGTGCCGTCGCTTCCTCAGTGGATCCAGATCCTCGTTATGCTTTGGATTTACTGTGTGTTTTGACTACTGAGTTGCCTCCAAGACCGGGCTCTGAGATCAATTAACAGGCCTGTTTGTTAGAGGGAGAGAGAGAGAGAGGAGAGAGAGAGAGAGAGAGAGAGAGAGAGAGAGAGAGCCAACCAAGCAGAGAGAGAGAGTGCGAGATACAAAGCTAGCTGATTAGCAAAGCTTATCAACAAGCAGGGTATTAGTTGGGAAAACATCGACGGGCTTGCGTGGGCCAACACATGTAAAGTTAATGATGATACACAGATGCTCTGATAACGAACGGGGGGGAACGGGAGGCTTGCGGTCGTGCATGTCAATGAAGGGGAATGCAAAGAATGCTGGGTGTTTACCGCAGTGGTTTTGGGGCTCGAGATCACCAGCAAGTCAACCTCAGGGACTGGTACTGCCTTTCCCTACAGGTCAAACACCAACCAAGGTCAAACGGATGATAAATATACCCACATGACAACCCCCTCCCTCCCCCAGAGGATCAAATGCAAACACTTGCAAGTATGTGTGCATGTGTAAGTTCGCCTACTTAAGCTGCAAACGATGTAAATACACACGCTTACACACACACACACACTTAAACAAGCCATGGAGGGCAGCCCTGGCTTTCATCAGCGGTGGGCTGCAAAGTGTCTAATTGGTAGAAAACA
>OMLF01011549.1:0-14301 GCA_900302615.1 Holocentrus rufus
AAGGACTAAAAGCCAGGCTTTGAGGATTATGATGATGATTATTATTATCTGCATCATTGCGACTGCCTCAGAGGTGAAAAACAAAAAAAAAAAAAAAAGAAAAAGAAAGAAAAGAAAAAAAAAAAAGAAACGATTTTGCAAGATATTTTTGTTGTGGCTCCAGCTGATCCCCGGGCGCTCTGTGCTCATTGAAGCTGTTTGCAGATGGAGACTGTAGTGGCAGTTCCTGGTAAATAGCCCAGTGCATTATTTTCTTCCCCCCACAGACACAACACTTGAAGACACATGGCAACGGATTACAAGAGACAACTCCATGCACACACCAAGGTGAACCAAGGGGAACAGCAGTGTCTGTGTTTTCGCCTGCGAGATTTTCCATCTTATGTCTAAGTGCAAGAGGCTGTATTGCAATTAATACTTTGCCACCGCCTGACCTTGCCACTGCCTAGGCATATAAATATGCAGAGAGGTTGCAGAATAATGTGATTATAGGGTTGCCTTTAAATTGAAAGCAGGGTCAAAGAAGCACACTGAAGCAATACACTGCTCTGAATACAGGTTTATCATTTTAAATTAATCCGGTTGCATTAATGCCAAACATAAAAGCAACAGTAAGGAGCCTCATGTCTTGGTAATGTTTGCTACCAATTCAGCTAGGTTTTACTGCCATCCAGTGGTGAAGCAGGGCGACAGAAACAACGTAAAAGAGCAACATTTTACCTGGATAGTATTAAGTCACATCATCAACCACTCCTGGCTTTAACTACTCCTCCTCTTCTTCCTGTTGAAAGTAAAAGCCGTGTATAAATACAAATAGGCAATGAAAAATGACAGCGGGATAATATGATCAGGAATATATCAAAATGTGTATAAGAAAATTGCAGGTGGATCCGCTCAGTTTGCTCCATTAATGAAAGCAAAGATGAGTGATCTGCAGAGTTAATGAGATACAGAAAACTCCAAAAGCTCTCCTCTCTAAAAACAGTATTAGGTCTTCTCTCTTTGCCTGATTGCTCCTCAACAAGAATGCTAAACAAGCTGGATGACAGATTCACTTCCACTAACTGAAACTGAAATAGGATGATTCGATATGTTATACAGGTGTGTATGTGGGTGTATGCATGCATCCCACACAGACCATTCCCCTTAACAACAGTGGAACAAGACTCTTTGTGCAGACTTAGCACAAACAGTTGTTCGGGCGTGACAAACTGGTTTTGGTTTTATTGCTGGAATACTACCTGTGTTTCTTCCACCTCTTCTTCCTCCTCCTTAGACACATCAAAAAGAAACAGAAAAGGGGAGGGGTTGTGAAATCATGGTCCCAAAGCCAAGAGAGTGACAGGACAGTAAGTTAGTGATTATAGTACAGGTGGGTTACAAATATAGAAGAAAAAAACATAGAAAGTTAAAAATGGTAATCCCAAAGAGGCATTCAGAAAAGAGCTCAGTGGAAAACACAAGCGGGGACAGACAAATCACAGACAAATCAGATAAACTGGAGGCATCATCGGATGAAGAGGAAACTAATACGCTGCAGTTTTCTATCTTTACAGGACTAAGTAAGTGATGCTTAAGAGGGTGCACAATATAAGATGGTATCCATAAACTGAAACTGCAAAGCATTGCACATATTACTAAATCATAATCATCCGAGATGCACTGGCTGGTACTGTTCCTGGTTAGTGGTGCTGTATCATGAGTCTCTTCATAAACTAAACAACACGCTCATTAAGGGTTATGAAGGAGATGATACTGCCATCTATAATTAGATGCTGCACTCACTCCACTCTGTTATGTTTTGGCGATCTGTTTATCTTAGGACTTGTGGTTCTGAGTGCCCAAACACTGTGTCAACAGAGTAGGCACTTAATAATCTAGTGGGTCAGCTAATGCAAAATACAGACACAAGTTTTTATTTTTTTCTATTGCAGGTTGCACAATAGCAAACAGTGCCCCATTCATCTTCTTTGGCACTTGTCAAGTCCGCTCTGTTTCAAAAGACTCTTTGCAAAAACAAATAATAGCCGTGGCTTCTTAAAAAAACAAAACAAAATGCATGTCCTCGATGTCAGTTTGCCTGTCAGGTCAGTGAGTTCCCTCTCTTTTGCAACATAACCAAACCGAAAACATGTCCCACTTAGGCTCATGTGCACACAGTCAGGTTCAGACAGCACAGCGACTCATTCCACCTGTTCTTAAACAATCAAAAAAATAAGAACATGAATGCCCTGGCAGGCCCAGAGAGAAAATGCCTGCCTGCATGTGTCATGACGCCCACTCAAAGACTGAAGTAACAACAAATAGTGCGCAGTGTCATCTTTAAAGTAACACTCTTATCAAGCAGTCAGAGTTGTGTCAAAGTCCCACATTATGAACAGACTGCACACCACACGAGTGCCTTGGGAGGAGAGTGAAGAGTAGAAAAATTCACAAAAACCATACAGTCTATGCATTCAGATCATGCATAAAGATCATTTTAATTCCATCTAAATGGTCACACCATGCAACATAGAGACAAATAATCTAGAGTCTGAATATACCTCTACTACTTCAGGCTCTTCTTCTTCCTATGGAAGAGGATATCAGGAGGTATTGAGTACATGAGCGCCAAAAAGACAGAATATGACAAATGCAATGGTCCCTTTAATGTTTATGGTCCCTGAATTAGCAAGTCACTTGAGAAACAACCAAAGGGAAGAAAAGTAAGTGCTACTTGGCATTACTGTTATCAACTAAATCCACCTAAGCTGTAAGTAAGATGTTGTCATGTCTTTCATGCGACCAACCATGGGGCATCTCTATGGAAAAGACTTTACAACCCATGCAGCACACAAAAAGAGAGGATGGGAAAGAGATGGAGAGCGTTTCCATATATCACGTTTAGAGACCCTAAAAAAACCCAAGACGCCACGAGTGACAACCACAGGAAACTACCTCACTGCCTGGCTCATCTTGCTCCTGCAAGAAAGGAGGGGGACAAGAGCAAAATAGACAGAAAGGTAGAGGAAAGAAGAAGCAATGAAGCATACAAGATAGAAGATCAGGCAGGAACTAGTTGGAATGTCAGAGAGACGGCAGCAGCCCTTTTCACACTGTGCTTAATGCAGAGCTAAAGGTTTCCTACACTTTTTTTTTATTTTTAACTTGGGCTCAGTGAGGTTTCACAGTGTCATATATAAGTGGGCTGTTCTGGTTTAGGATCAGGTCAAGTCCTCACTTTCACTGGTAAACAGCATTTTGTAACTTAACCCTGAGCTCGGCCGGCAAAGCAGTGTGAAAAGTGACTAAATTAGTCCTGGGTTGACTCTTAAGCCTGTGCTAAGGCTAAGCCGCCAACCCAGGACTTAGAATGTGCAGTCTGAGAAGTACTAGTGTGTGTGTTTGTGTGTGTGTGAGGCTGTGTGAATGCAAGCAGGGATGCATAAAGTATCAGTCAGAGAACAGGGTCTTTTAGTAAGATAAAACATTGTTATGCTCGCTTTAAACTTTTGTACATCTTCAGTATTATATTTCCATAGTCAGGCCATCACTGAAAAAGAGAGCTCGCTCTCAATTGGCCCTCCTTCAATAAAAAAGATTAATTACAACTTTGCTGAAAATTTAACCAATTTTTGTTTATTCAAAATAAAAACAGCAGCACATCAGCCAGCACCAATTTTTAGATTTGTGCATATTATCTTTGTATTATATACTCACTTTGGGTGGTTGCTATTCATGGCGCTGCCTCTGGCAGGCACAGCTTGTAACGCTCATTTGCGTAGCACATTTAAAGTGCGTTTTGGCTTGATTTCATCTTGATGAAGGCATAATACTGAAACGTATCAGCATTTGTGGCCACAAATAACATGAAAATGAGGTGATGTTTTCTTCCAGTTTTTTTATCTCTCTGATGTGCTGCTTTTTTCCATTTTGAATCTTATTAAAGTTCAGCTATCAGCTATTAAAGTTTAGCACTCCGCCACATTGTCACCTCCTGTGAAGAGGCTCACCTGTGTGTACTCCTACTGAATTTTGTTGCTTTATGATGATTGCTAACTAGTTTATCCATCTTTTTATCACTGAGTATTTTGTATGTGTGCTTAGGAAGAGAGGGTAGGCACTTGAGGGCACTAGGAAAATTTCTTGATAGGGCCAACAATTCTGCACTTTATCATGCAATTTATTGACTTTTACCAGAGATGCCATGCTGCTCATCCAGCTATATGACTGATGTATCCCTCTAGGCCTAACTGCATGGCAAAGTATACATAAGGCAGAAGTAATAGGAGTACTACAGGTGTCCCTCAGAGCAGGGCTCATGCAGGGGAAATAGACATTAATAGCCAAAAAGGGAGAATCCAGGCACTCAAAGTAGGTTTGGAAAACAGTTTTAAAAGATCTTTAATTCATAGGGTTAGAGATAATAAAACACACCAATGCGTATGGGCTTGCATGTATCGGCTTGCGCCTTCGTCAGGGTGTCACACCCTGAGGAAGGTGCAAAGGCCTGAATTAAAGGCCTTTTAAAACAAACTTTTCCAAACCTATCTTGAGTGCCTGGATCCTCCCTTTTATACTATTTATACATAAGGCCTAGAAGACTTTGAGATAGCCTTGGTGAGATGATGAGGTCTGCTACATCTACCCAAGAAGTAGTGGGGGAGAAACTGAAGGAATGTCTGATATACTGAAAGAGTGGCAAAGGACGCAAGAAAAGTTGTGAAGATTGATAAAAAAAAGAAAAAAGACAGAAGAGAGGAAGGCTAGGCGCAGTTTAAAAGAAAAAAACAATCGGATGAATCTACCTCAAGCTGCCGTAGCTCTTCTTCCTCCTAGAGGGGATAACAGATAGCAGGTCAGAGGGCTGGGCAGAGGGCAGAGAGAGCACCACAGGCATGCGCTACAGGGAAGGGTCGTCTGATTTAAAATGGAAACTACAGGGACAGTTCAGGCTGTCAGGAAGCAGCAACAGGACTGGGAAGAAATGAGGCACAGCATGTTAACAGAGAGAGAGAGAGAGAGGAAACAAGTGGGAAATGATGGAGTGGAGCGATAAACAGAAAATTGAGAGAGGGATTGAAGAAGATTGATGGTATCTTGGAGTGAGTAAATTAAACAGATATCTATAGATGAGTGGGGACAGCAGGTCACAAGACAAGGATTGTCCATCCAACCCCCCCACCCCACCCCCTGACACTACCCCAAAAAACAACGCAAAAGGCCTTCCCTGATCTCTGCACCACCAACCCCACACTCTTATAGGGAACAACCGTGGAAAGAGACGGCCACCGATGCACAGTTACCTCTGACTGCAAATCCTCTTCCTCCTGGGGGGAGCAAACCAAGAGATGGACAAAAGGGCAAAGAAGGGGTCAAATGCCGTCAGGTGTGTGAAGGAGGAGCATGACTGGCGTGAACACCAGCAGAAAGACCCTCTCTCAAATTCATGCATCTATGTGGTATGAAATGTGTCAGGTGATTTAAATGGGCTTGAGAAACATGCTAACTCTTAAATGATTGATATACTTTTAAGCATATTCACAAATGTGCCTGAGATGTGAGTGGTGGATCATTATGGAGTGCATTTTTGAAGATGAGTATGTTACGAACTGTCCTCATTAAAACTAATGCATCACAATAAGAACTTGATAAAACCCACATTCCCTGACTGTATGTAAATGAAATGTTTGCACCAGATGGTTTACAATTAAAACCAGCTGCCAAATCCTTCTAAACAAAACTAACAATGCATTTTTGATACTAATGTATATCTATTAATGATGCATAATATGAGGGACATAGTGAGTTTGATCAATAGTCAAAATTTTTCAGTGGTGTGAGGCTCTTTAAATGGGTTTGTCTGATTCACATGAAATGCATTCCATTCCCTCCACAAGAGACCTGTGGAAAATGGGACATCGGGGCAAAAGAGTTGACCAGCAGATGCTGGTCTTTGGGGGCTACAAAATGAAGAAGGCTCTCCAAGCACTCAAATCACACAACACAAACAAGCAGCTACAACAGAGGAGAACGTGGGCGGTTAGTTGTTTCTAATAAATCCCAAATATCAAAGGGATGCAAAGCAACCAACAACACTGAACACCGAATGCCCTTGATCACAGAGCAGGAGAGACTACGCTACTGTTAAATGAGTTGTGAAGACTGGAGCTGCAGCATTACAGCTACAACACATGGAAGACAGTGATTTGAAGTCAGAGCGGATTTATACCTCAGAAAATTGCTGATCATCTTCTCCCTAAAATAGTAAAGAGCAAGTGAATGGCTTGGGCATTGACACAGACCGGCTCACAGCAGGCTTAGAAGGGGAGAGGATCATTTATTTTAACAAGTTCCACATGGTTAAGGTAAAATAAACGCTTGTCACTTTTGAATGTAAAGTGACACTACTGATTGAACAGCGATGACAGTGAGTCATTCAAGTGTAAGTGGCACGACCTTTAGCAGGCCTCCACTGGCTTTAGCTGCACTGCTGGTATCAGCCTCACTGTTTGAAAGCCAATGCTTTATAAAAAAATACTTTTGAGGCTGTTCTCAATGGAGCTTGACAACATAAAATGTTTAAACTGTGTAAATCTTTGATGATCAGCCTTAATTTTATGTACTTTACAAATATGAAGTAACACATTGAAACCAGTTCCCTGTATGCAGACTATTCTTTCATGATTCTTCAGAATACAAAACAACAATTATTTGCGTAATTAAGTTTGTACTTTGTTATAGAAACATAGCAAACTCAACTCATAATTATTAAACTTATGCAAAATGTTTGCATCACTGGCAAGCAGATACAGCCACGTGTTAGTTCAGCTTCATTATGGACTAATTCCAAACCGGACTAGGGCTGCCCCCTAATAGTCAACCAAACGTGAGTCGATCAAGTTTTCATCGGTCGGTTAGGTATTTAATTTGAAACGACGGACATGGGAATTGGCGACACTCAGTCTCTCAGTCAGATGGGACAGACATTCGGGTTTACATGGCTGGTCCCTGCGGTTAAATTTATTAGACTAATTAAAATTATTAGTGGGATCATTTTAAGAGAGCAAAGGACGACCCTAAGAAGGCGACATCCAAACTCTGCAGGCCAAGATTCACCTATCATTTGTCGATCTCAAACATGACGCATCATATGAAACATGTAAGTGGCCTAACATTAGCCACCTAGCGTGGGTGAAGTTGTGTGATGATACGCTGCTATTAATTGACAAAATGTCTCCTTGCTGATTGTTCCAACACATTAAAAATCAAAAGCCTGAACCACAGCTGAGAGAGGGAAGACCTGGCAAATGGACCTGTGCTTTAATTTAGCACCTGAACTTAAAAATGCATTGATATTTCACATGCACTGTGCAATATGTAACAAATAATGTGTTAATAATTCTTTACTCGCATGCAGTTAATGGCGCATAACGCGTTAATTTAACTGAATTAATCGCAAGTTTTTAATTTTCTCCGTTAAGTACACCCGTGGAAACAAGCACCAGTGTTTTCTGCAGCCTGCTAGCTGTGTGCCAAGACTAGCTGAACAAACACTTTTTAAAACTGTGTTACTGCAGTTCAAATGGAAAAACTGGAACAAAAGTCTGGTGTTGGGAGATGGGAGAAGATGTAACCAGACAGAGAGAGTTTTTTTTTAACGATTCAATTTACTTAACATTTGAGAAGTTGTGTGAATTGGTCTTAATTGCACTTCTTTTGATTTTGAAGAAAGAATAAAAAGCTTATAAAGTACATTTATTTTTTTGTGTTACTTTTCTTCAATTAAACCATTCTGTTAAGAACAGAAGAACATGTTAGAACATGTTAAACATGCAATTTATTAAAAATACGATTAATTGTGACTAACTACTGAAAATCTCAAATGAACGGAGATTTAAAAAAATAATTGCATGGCAGCCCTATTATGAAGCATAATGAATCTTAGCATTTCATAGCTGGGAAGCTGGCACAGTGCAGCACACCACTGGCATTAACTATTACTGTTGCTGCCATTTACTTTTATTAGTAGCACTATTCATAACAGCCGTCACCTCAAAGAACACAGTGCACTTGTTACCTTATCCTCATCTGCCTCTTCCTGTTCAAGACAGCAGAAGGAAATCACTGAAACACGGCTCTATGGGATGTATACCTGAATTTAGCATTGTCAAGCAGTTTGGAGAAACTTACCTGGCCTTCTTCCTCCTCTTCACGGGCCTTCTGGCAAAATAGAAAAAAATGTATTAGAGACTTGACAAAGTTAATGTGGGCCAAGTTGGACGCACTGTGCATATGGACAACAGAACAATCCCACAAGAACTGTACGTAGACACACTGAGATGGCTCAACAACCACAGATCAGGCACAACCACACACACTGGGTGTTTGTGGGACCCTCCCTGCACACCTCGACATGGATAGTTAATGGGGAATGGATATGCAATGGAATGTGGGTGGGATCATCAAGACCAGTGGTAACATTGTCATCAGGAAAATACAAACAAAGGCTGCAAACAGTCAATCGAAATCAGGGGGAAACTGATAGAAACAGTTAATAGGAGCGCAACAGAGAAGTGGTTAAACATCCGATGGTGCTGAAGGGACAAATATCAACGGTGAAGGGTGGGTTAGTAAACAGAATCCAGAGTGAGGCTGGTGCAGGAGATGCAGGACAGGAACTTGAATAGGACGTAAAACCCTGATATGGAGGGAAAGGATGACATTTTAAAAGGGAAAAGGCTAGAGGGGAAAAGGACGACATTCCAGGGATGGTGGAGAGATGGAGGAAAAGGACACCGGAAACATTAAAGGAATGAGGGGACGAGTCGAAACAACAGGAGGATACTCAGCGGCAGGTTTGAGGTAAGGGGCAATTACAGTGTCCTCTGTTTCTTCCTCTGCCTCCTCCTCCTCTGCGGGGGCCTCCTCTCCCGCTGTTTCTCCTTCTGCGGCTTCATCCTCTGCGGTCTCTCCTTCCGCTACCTCCTCCTTCTCGCCAGCCTCTCCTTCCTCCTCCTCCTCCTCCGCTCCCTGTGCCCGCTCCTCCTCGTTTTCCTCTCCGTGTGCATCCCCGTTACGCTCTTCCACCGGTACCTCCTTACTCTGAGGTGAAAATGACAGCTTGCGATGAAGCAAAATGAAGCAGATGAAAACTGAAAATAATAATAATGGCGCAGTTGTTACAGGCTCCACTTCAAACAGCATGACAGAGGCAGGCGGTTCATCTGCTGGAGAAACACACATTCAAAGACTTTAGAGGAAGGTATCTGCAAATCCTGGGAACAAAAAAAGAGATAAATGAGCCAGAGGGAGGAATAGCAAATTGGATGCGAAAGCTTGAATGTTAGTATTCTGGATAAAAATCAGAAGTTTGGAATGTTTTATAGATGGCTTATGCTTTGCTTTTCTCCATAGCTGAGAATCTTTGAAGGCCTAAATCAGTCTGCTCAACAGTATTTCTAAATAAAAAAAAAAGACTAGACAAGTCTAGTTGAAGCTGGACCACCACTGCAGCTTTAATCACTGAAACTGAACAATCTCCACTCTGCTATTGCACCTTCCTAGCATGCATGTTCATGTGTGTACATCAGCACAAAGATCCACAAGATCAAGCATGGGGCCGAGAGGACACTGTCTACCGTCTGTCAGTCTGATCACTTTAGCCCACTAAACAGCCTTTGGGCTTTTTGGAGCCCATGAGCGGCCATTGTGGTCTCAGCGGTTGGTGGAAGACAGCTGCCCAGAGTGCACTTTTATAGGAGCTTTTCGATGTGTACTATAGTAATGCTGTTTTTAATGAGTGCTTGTTTGGCTTGGCTCTGCCTTCAACACTCCCTGATTAACTAACCAGCTAGCCTAAGTACAAACTGACTACAGCCAAGAGCACAACTCAGGATTATGTAATAATTATTACTTGGGATTCACACGCATGCCCTTTCAACAGTGTGGGGTCGGTCAGTCCGTTTGGGACATACATTATTCCTGGCCAGCCTGCTCAGGCGGTCTAGCCAAAAAATAACTGTAGAGTTATAAACTTCAGCTATGTAACTTGATGTTGAGGTAGCTACATTTCTAAGCTTCAATGTGTCAAATGTGCATGTGGTGAAATTATGGACCAGCAGCAATATCTTGTCTGTAGGGGGAAAAAATGATTAGAAAGTCACTGGAAACAAAGAGTAGTTCTGAAAAGAAAAAAAAGCATGCTTTATGTAAATGAATGTAACAGGCACAGCTCTAATAATCAAACAAACACCAGGTTTATCAAATGCAGACCAACATGTCGTCATTGTCAGGTAAAAACCTTATATCTACAAACTGTCAACTTCATGGAAACTAAGAAAAACAGCTTCGTCTTTGGCTTGGTCACAGTGGAATTTTGTGTCTAACCAGTGAGATTTTGAAAGAGTTTCATAATATTTTTTTCAACCCATAGAGACGTATAGGATCCATCAAATTTAGTGAAATATTTGAGTTGTACGGTTTTCACGTGACAACAGCAATATTGTACTCTGTACAGAAAGAATCGACAAACAGTATGAAATATGATGCTTCACAAGTCTGTCAGTCTGAACACAAAGATGGAATGTCATACTTCTGTTAATAATAACAATGGATATATTGGTTTAATATGGAGCAGACTCACTCACCCATGCAACACAGAGATTAACTATACGTTCTGATTAATAAGACAGACTTGCCCATTTGAAATGAAGAGTCTATTAGAGTTGACGAGGGGAAAATTGTTAGGCTACACTGGACTGAAGAGCAAAACGAGACGGTGAACATGAAAGGAAACATGAAGGATGAATGGAAATAAGGAAGGTATTACTAGTGAGTCATCATCAAGGTTTTCCTCAGCATTAGTTTCTTCTGCATTTGTTTCTTCAGCATGTGTCCCATTCTCCACAATAGGTGCCATGTCAGCCTGTATTGCTTCCTGTGTCAAGGAAATTGTCAGGTTTAACACAAATTCATCAGACATAATTAAGCAAGCTACATACTACAGGACGTTTGGAATCAGGTTTTATGGATCTAGTTATTCCCACAAATAAGACTTAGACAGGTATGTGCCTTTTTTGTCATGTAGTGTTTGATTGAATTCCTCTGGGAACACCAAGACCTCAAGTATCTTGAATTAATAAAGTCATATAATATTCATTACAGATAGTTGTGCTCCATGCCAGAATTTACTCAACTCAACTGAGCATAAATGGCCTGAAGGAAAACACATTAGCTGTAGCATTAGCTGCATTTATGTTAAACAACCAGGACTGAGGCAGCAGATTTCACTGGATGACATTTAAACAACTTGGCATCTAGGTGAAACTATTGTTTACATTATATTTGTGGTTATTTGCATTTCAGTGTATCCTCAGATAGAAAACATGCTTGTGTGTGGCTGCGTGGGACTTTGATAATAAACACTTATGAAGGGTATAAAAGAGAGCAGTTCCAACCTTGGACCCAGGAGGAGGGGGCAGTCCCAGGAAGGAGTACACGGAGTTATCCTCTTTGGCATCAAAGAATGTGTCATAGTCCTGCATGGAAACCAAGGAAAAACACTCTTTACCAGTTCTCTATGGCTCCCAAACCCCTGTTAATCTCTTAAACTCTTCTTGTATAATAATGTGCACAAAGTAAACCTGTCATGTTGGTGGGATTTACTGCATCAGAGCATATCAGCACCAGGTAAGGTGCAAATTGTCACTGAAACTGACTTACTGTGAATATGTAAACTTTCTGAAACTTCCTTGTGGCAAACCCCACACACCTAGCATATAACATAACAACATGTCATAACAATTATTCACAAACACTCTTTGATCCAGGACTGGCTCAGAGGTCATAGTTACACTGACCCATGACCCATGTTCAACTGCATATTGTACTACTGGGGTACATGGAGGGGGTCCTGGCAAATTGAGTCCTCAGCATGATAAAGTTTGGGAGTCAGTGCTCACCCCACAGTAGCTCTCTTCATTGAAGATCTGAGGGGGGAGAGGGATGCCATTGGAGGGCTTTTTGTCCTCAGGGACGTTCTGTCTCATCCACATACGGTTCTCCTCATTGCAGGCGATGTCCAGCTGGGTGTACTCCACTTTAAGAGCCTCCAAGAACCCGACCACATCCTGCTGCTTCTTCTTGATCTGGGAAAGAGAGAAAATAGAGAGCATGGCATAGGCTTTAAGAAAACGACTGCAAGACTACGTTTCAATGACACAATCTGTCACACAGAAGTTTAAAATGTGGCATCCTAGTGGCTTTGTTGGCCAAGGCGGGTGCCATGTAACTGCGATGTCCTGGGTTCAAATTTGGCCCGGGGCCTTTGCCACATTATTCTCGCCCCAAATCCCTCCAGTCTGTCTCAACTGTCAACTATCAAATAAGAACGACAAACATGTCCAAGAATTATCAAAGTTTGTAAGATTAAAATAAGGTAATGCTTTCTTTCATGACTTGTCTTTACCGACACATTCCTACACAGGGTCATACCAGGCTGTAGCTTATCCCAGCATACACCCGAGACCCGAGAAAACCACTCTGGACTGAGTGCCAGTCCATTTCAGAGTTGACACAGATACCCATGCAAACAAACAAACACACTCACACCTATGGTCAGATTAGAGCCTCCAATACACCTGCACTGCACGGGGGTATTCCACAAAACAGAATTAGAAAATAAAACAAATTACTTTAAAATGCGTTTCAAAATGTTTTATGAAATAGTGTTTATTGAAATATATTTGATTTTTTTATTGCATATTTCTAAACTTAAAATACAAGTTTTGTTTTACAGTTTCAAATTGCTGTAACCAGGATGTAGCACATTTTTCCTCACAATTATCACAATTGTCTGGTTAACTTTTTAATCTTAATTTGTGGAATACAACCTATTTTCTTTTTTAATTTTTTATCTTCTTCATGGCAACAGTGCTAACCATCAAGTCAGGATGCCACCCCGAGGACAGGTCAAATTCCTTAATGTAGACCAAGTGCCAGGAAAGATGTCCTGGAGGATTTATTCCTGAAGGGGGGTTCCAGGAAGGTCCCCATCAAAATGAGGATCAGTTTGATTTCCCCAATATTTCACTTCCCAGAAGATCATATCATAGATTTCATTTTCTGCTATCTGTCACTTCTCTCTCTGTTAATAGTGTGCACAAACTGTTATATAATTTTGTTTCAAGTCGTATCTCACCAAAAATAGCCTACGAAGCTTCAAGGTTCCATAAAGCAAAGTCACATCAAACAGTAGGGCCTTTATTTGAGGGGTCCGTGACAAGAAATAAACAGTTTGGGAGCCCCTGTTCTAGAAAACTCTGCAAGTGAATGGTGGATCTTTTTCTAGAGATTGCTATTGCAGGGCTGGAATGTGATTTCAGCGAGTGGCGAGATAATTAAGGAAAGCTCTGCTCAGGCACAAACACGGGTAACATAAATCAATACATATGCAACGTGTACGCACTCTACCAATACTGTGGGCATGCAACATCAAAGGTAAGCGAAATCAGTCTCAAACTCTTTCTCTCTCTTTGGAAAATGTGTTGGTTAAAGTCACGATCTCTAAAGGCACTAGTACTACTAAAAAAAGTTCACTTTGCAAAGAGAAACCAGTCACACAGGCTGAATCCTTACCGCAGTGGATCCCGAAGAAGTGGCGAGAAATACTTTAATGACCATTTTGTTGCAATATATTCTGTAGAATGCAACAGCTAGTTCTTAAAGGAGCGGGCGGCCTCCTCTATTATTAGAGCGCACCCAGGACGTAGACATAGCAGTGTGATAGCACACACACACACACACACACACACACACACACACACACACACACACCGCTAAAGCTATTTTTGTCTCCACACTCCATCAGTGCAGGATTGGTGGGCTGGCCCCTAGGGGGTGCAGCATCACACCGACTGATTGGCAACTTCAGCTGTCTGTCGGAGCAGGCCGGTGAAGTTACTGTCCAGTTCCGTGCATATATGGACAGAAATAGCACTGACCAGCACTGTAGGCTGTAAGGCATTGGTTTCCAAACTGGGGTTCAGGGACCTTTTGGGGGGTGCTTTGGGGAGGCTCCCCGACAAAATGAGGAGTAGTTTAACTAGACTTCTTCATTCACAAGAAGTTAATGGGCTGGGAAAACGCAGGGCTGTTAACCATCAGATCTCGTTACAGCTTTCTGCAGCTGAAAAAAGTCCGCTCAGATAGAGTCCCTTTTTAAATTAGGAACCGTGATCTAATGCATATGCTGTCGCACAAAACTGGAATTGAATTGAACCATTCAGGTTCTGTTTGCTGTCATATATTTACAGATGTTTT
>OMLF01011550.1:0-11871 GCA_900302615.1 Holocentrus rufus
GTATGCAGAGGAGGAAGAGGGGATGAGGATGAAGAAGTTCAGACATACACTGAGGTGCTTGACCGTACAATGTTTTAAAGGTTATAACAACAATTTTGAAGGGAATTCTGAATTTGATTGGAGGCCAAAGTGTAGGAGTCAAAATAGGTGTAATGTGAGACCAGTAAAGATTGTACTTGATGTAGACTTCATTCTAAGCACCTTGTGCTAAATCATATGCTGTTAAGAAATAGTTTAAACATAGATGCGTAAACAAATCTTCAAATAAATGAATATATAAATAAATAAATAAAAGAAAAATAATGATTATCATGATAAATTTGCTTGTCAGATGTAACTTTCCTTACAGGATGTGGAGCTTGAAATTAGTTTGCCATCTGGCTAGAACACCATTAGCATTTGAAAAACCAACAATGTTAGGCCAAATCAAGAGAAGCACATTCACAGGCAGATGAAAGGCGCTCCCAAACAGAGAGAAAAACGTTCACTTACAAATCCTTCCATAATTCAATCCAAGGTCTGTTTATCCACCTGCTGCAGTGTAGGTCATGGCTATTTCTCAGTTTCTTTAGGAGTGTTGAGGCTCTAATGATCCCAGCATGTCTCTCCAGTGTATAGCTTACCCCTGACAGCGTGCTGTGTGGACTCCCCCCTGTGCTAGCAGGAGCACGGAGCTGGACTGCAGGGTGTCTGGCACTCCCATCACTGGGCCACTGACCACTTCATCTTGTGGGATAAAACCAGCCTTTCAGTCTCCCCACAAAACCCTGGGGGAGCCGTGCTGGAGCTCAAAGACTGAAACCTCAAAGACGATAGGATGGAGCTCTGCCACAGGTTACACATCTGGCTAAATGAGCACTGCTACGTGTGGATTCGTCTTTTAGGCTAATACACTCTCTGGCACATATTCTCAGAAGATCCATATCCCTGCCTAGATCATGTAACATCCCTGAGATAGCACAGCTTTCTCAGAAAAATGACCGCATCTTTGTTTTTATTATTAGGCACAAACTTACATTGAAGATAGCGGGTTATGTTCCCTCTGCCAAATATCTAGGAAATGGCTCTCTAGTGGGACATAAAAGGGATGCAAAATAAGAGGAAAGTGAAAGGCTTGTTGGCTTATGTGTAGATGCATACCTTCAGTGGAGTCCTGTCGGGCTTTGATTTGACAGCGCTGTAACGTAGATTCTGCTGTACTTCACTTTATACTGCTATTTTTAGGAGTCTCATGAAAGGTGATAGGGGCTCTATTGCCAGTTGGCATATTTATTTCAGTGTCCAGAATTCAGCTGAGTGGGACAGATAAATTCAGTCACTGTATTCTCATAGCATTGCAGTCCTACTATATTAATTAGGAACATATGCTGAATATAAGTCACTGACTGCGCCTGGTGTTTGTTGTTTACTCAAATTTATAGTTTGATTACATATACCCATTTGTCTACCAGGTGGTGATGTGATATAACATTATAAAATGCTCCAGTATGTGAATTTCAGTAGATTTAATTCTATGGATATGGTTGGTAGAAGAAACAAAATACAACTTTTCTTATGTCAAAAAACATCTGGCTTTAAATAGCCCGTTTCAGAGCTCTTATTTGGGCATTTTGTGCAGAACACCACGGGTGTTTCCCAGATGCTCCATGGGATAATAACATCCGTCTGTCTGTCTGTCCCCCAGCCTATACTGTCTGAAGTATATCCTGGTTATATATGTATGCGAGAGACAGATAAATCTTTGAAAATATCTGTCTCAAACATCTTTAAATGGTTACTTTCAAATGATTTAGCTGTCATCAGTGGACTCCTGAGCTGTGCTTGCTGTCCAGTTGTTGAAAATGTGTCTCCCATATTTATTTGTTTGTGGAAAGAAGGGATTAAAGCATTACTTCTGTTCTTGGGATGGCATTGGAGCTTACCAAATCTGCTTTAGCCAATCTGCCTTTCAGTCACAACTCCTTGAAATTAATTTGCTTGATTAAACCGTCCTTTGTAGCTGATGTAATGAATATAATCTGTATTGTAATCAGCTGTGTGAATATGCTTTGTCCCCAATATTTTCAGTAACTGTTCTGAACATGAGTAAACAGTTGGAAACGTCTTGAAAATTGAATGAGATCTCAAACTACAAACTGTCATCCCCTAAAAGTTCACTCTTTTTTCCTATTGTTATTCAGATTGCCTTGATGATTGAAATTAATTAACTTGTCTATGGCCAGACACTGTCTGTAGAGCCAGGTCAAATCAGGTTGGATCGTGGCTGCATTTCCTAACAGAAAACTTTCAACACTTTGTCGCTTTTTTCATGGTTGTCTCAGCAGAGTCTTGAAACTAAACGCTAATACGAGGTGTGAAAGATGCGTTCATTATTTTCAAATCCTGTTGTTCTTTGACTAGTGTGGTTGCAAACTCGCATCCTGGATAGCTGTTAAGTTAAGTTAAGCCGTTAAGTAAATATCAGAAGCAAAATACCACACTGCAGTATTTAAGGTAAGTGAGACTTGCTGGTGATAAGCTCTGTATGATTAACTGAAAGAAAGACTGAAATGCATCTAATGCCAGTTCCTGTAATTTTATCTCAGCATGATGGACTTGTCTGTGCTCTTTGCCGCAATTTACTATCTCATGTGTTCATATCTGTTAAGACCATATGAAGAAATGTATATGGTATCAGACAGGTCTGTATTTTTTCCCCTGCTCATTGTTATTCCAGGCTTCCCAAGCATGAGTAACTGCTGGCTATCAGATATCAACATCTGTCTCCGTATATCCATAAACCTGCGCGTTTTGGGGCCATTTCCTGTAGCTGATTTCGATTATATATCTCTGGTTTGCTAGGAAGTCAAATGAGACCTGCATTTTCAGGCAGACTTCGTGTGAGTGTTTGTTGCAGAGCCGAGTTTGAATGCCGTTGTTCTCACCTGCCCAAACAGATCGAACTGGAGGAGGAAACCCTCCGCGTTCAGCTAAACTGCTCCGAACATGCTCGGTGTGAACTTGTCCTCACAGCGCAGCGAGTGCCTCTCCGGAGCTGCATCTCTCTCCATTCCATCACATCATTCTGGCAGTTCCTGTATGGAAAGGAGCAACTAGAGAGGGAGAGATAGAGTAATGGGTAGAGAGCACAGGTGTGGGGTTGTGAACACAGGCAAATAGATTGCAGGGGAGTTGGGTAAAATGCAAGAAATATTAAGCTGTGATGGATGTGCATGTGGAGGTGTGGTAAGGCAAAGTTTCAGCATAGCTTCTACTTCCAAAATACGGTTAAATGTCAACTCTGTTAATTTGTCTTATGCAGTAGCCAAACTGTCCAAAAGGGAAGAGCGATAACTCTATTTAAAACTCGTCTACATGGTCATGGACATTTCCAGCTACAAGGGGAAGCAAAAAACATACTGTTGTTACGTACACATACACATACACATGAGAGCTAGGGTTGGGTATTGACAAGATTTTATAAATGTCAGCGCCTTAGCAAATCCCTCTTATCAATTAAATGTCATCAATTCCCAGAATGGAGCAAGCCTTTCAGAGAGTGATAGGAAGAGCAATACACATGCATGTCCAATTCCAATTCACTACACTTGGCATCTGGCAGTCAGGAACTTCACGCTTTTGTCACATGTTTCTGTGATTACCAAGAAGCACTAAAGTCCACTGTCCACTCATGACAACAAAATGATTAAGATACACACACACACACACACACACAAATAAAAAATGCCACAAAATTCACACATGAATGGTATCATTATGGAAAAACATTAATAGGAAGACAGTCACCATCTGAAAAATGTAGTTTGAGGACAAAATAAGGCGTTATCTGTTAAAACAATTAAACTCACACTGAAGTGGTCTCTTGTTACAGTCTTTCCACTTGCAGTCACAAGCTTGTCTGCATTACGTGTGTCATATCACATCACATGCAGACGCAAACAGGAAAAATGACAACAAACCCAAACCTGGGTACCTGAGTCCATTTGCTTTCATGTGGTTTGGCTTTATGGTTGTACTTTATATGAACACAACAGTAAGCTGGGACTGTTTTAACAGATATTGTGGTTGTAATATAGTGTAGTTTTAAGTGTATATCTTCTTCTGAAATTGTTTATAGCACTCTCAGTCGCCCAAGTACATAAATATAGGGGGGAATATTTAATTGACCTGCTATGTAAGTGTAGCGTCATGGAATAAATTATCCTCCACTGGATTTCCCATGTGGTGTTCAAATAAAGTGACTTTGAATGAAGCATATCTGCCAGAACATCCTACTATTTTGCGCACAGATTGCGTACGTTGGAAAATTAATTTAAAACCGGCCATACTGCAGTCTTGCCAAAGTAGACATTGTTTCCCTTCATGTTGCAATATCAATATCATTTCAATTTATTTTTTAGCTCTGAATGGCTATTTGCCCAGTTAACACTCATTCAGCGCGGTCACACATGCATGCACACGTACACAAACAAGAACACACACACACTCACACACACAATGGTAGCTTAGCCTTGATCTTCAACTGCAGACCAGAGCTACATAGTCGTCTGTGGGTCTCAGTGGCTGCTGCTGTGACAGGCAGTGGACATTTTGTTCCCAAAACACTCACCACATATCAGGCAGGGTCAGGGCCTGGTGGAGACCTATGTCTCTCACTGTCCCAGCCAGGGCCAGTGGAGGGCAACATGGCCCCTAACATACTCCACTGGGAGGTGTTACCATGACACAAGGAAGTCTCCGCCGCTTCCACGTCGAATCACCAGTCACCCTCTCTGAGAAGCCTCGGGACCGCTGTTGACTCCCCCAGCCTCAGATGAAGCATGTTCACAATAGTATCCCAGCCTGTTATCACCCGGCCACTTATCTGCAAGAGAAAAGAAAACATAAGAAGGGAGGGGGGGTTGAGTTAGGGTTGGAGGGCAAGCTGTGCAACCTCGGAGCACTCATGGGATATTAGGCGGGGTTTCCAGCCCTGCTTTTCCACTGAAGCCTGTCGGCCTCGCCCCTGCGAACATGCTCCTGTTTTCCGGAACGTGTGCGTCGAGGCGGGAGCTCGCTGAGCTGTCGGTGTGTCTTAGCTGGAATTTCAGTGGAAGTGAAGTCCGTTCCCCTTCAGTCGTCTGGCCTGGGGCTGAAAATTATAGAGTCTGTATTCGTAGCTCCTTTGTGTGCATCACTAGTATATATATACCCCCAGCAGGCACTTCTATGGTGCATTTTCATTATATTTGTCTATCATGCTGGTGAGGGTCAGTGTTAAGTGGCGGTGCGGGGAAGCGTCCGCTTTGTTTGGAATTTCAATTTTTATTACACAAACCTTTATATGAAGCCAAACACTGATATTGCCTGACATTTATCCCTGAATACAGTCATACTGCCTGAACGCTGGGGTGACTGCAGATTTCAAGGTGGTTGACAAATAATGAGACATAAGATATACCCTTGAAAATCCAGTCTTTACTAAAATGAAAGGTTACACTTTATTTACATAGTTCAATATCGATACTGGACTTCTTATTAAGGGACTATAATGTGTCACTACAAACTCTGAGTTTCAAGTGTGTTGGGGTTATGTTAGAAATAGGGTCAGATTAAGGTTACACACATGTCAGAATTACCATATCAAACCCTGTCGAGATGCACCAAATAGGCAGGTGACATTTCGTTGAACATCTATTCACGTGGTATCACCATTGGGCTTTCCAAATAAAATGTTCCCCAATAAAACACTGCTTTAAAAAAGACCCTGGGTTCATGAAGAGTCTCAAGCCTTATTCAACAGATGTTTATCATGAATTATAAATATAAATCTGCAAGGAAAATTCCTACAAGATCAGTAAGGGATGTAAAAGTGAGAGAGAGCCTTTTTATACTTCTTGTGAGTGAATAAAGCTTGATATTTTGAGTCTAACGACATGAAATATATTGTGCTGTAACAAAAACATATGTCACCCGGGTCCCTTGTCACCCAATTAGGCACGTTTCCATTTTGACTGGATTGGCTCTTTCTCATTATGAAACCAAAAAGTGAGCTAAGACAAGAATACAAGCTAATTACTTAGTTCAGGTTCTGGCCCTAATAATTTTGAAAAACAGTGTTGGATGAATGCATCTCATCATGTCTTGTTTGAAAGTAAATTTTGCAATTAGTTGCCAACCCTGGTAAAAGAAAGTTTTGATCAAAGTTATGTGCTATCACATGTTTTTATCTATTGCAATTTCTGTCGTTTTTGAGAGTGACAGTTAAGGTATGAGCTGTTACTGATGCGCATACATAAAAAATCGCTACATTTTGTAACTGCGACAGTATGCTGCATTTGTATGATCGCCATATTAGTGCACATTTTACACATTCCATTCATTCGATCGTTTTTTAATAAAGAAAAAAAAAAACATTACCTTGGATTCCTCTCTGTCTCTCTCCTGTGTGCAGCTGTCATACCAAATACCTCCTCTCTCCATAGCACCACACGGTTCGCCATGTTGGAACGCCACTGCATTTTAAGATGGCTGCCAAAAATGGCGAAGTAGTCTCTTTGTTTACTCGTGAGATGCTCTGCTATGCTCCAGTCTAATAGATTGGACACAGCCGCCCCATGGTTCGGCTCCAGCATTCACCACCTTTATGATGGAAGTCCAGAACAAATCCACTTCACATTTAGTTGTCAGCACGTTGTCATGGAAAGGAGGCACCTCTATACAGTAAGTGAATAATGTTCGAAAGAAAACGAGAGGTTGAAGGTTGTGTCCTTTGTACACTCCTGTGTGCTCTGGGTCAGTTTCGGACCACACTGGGTTGAAGCTGTGGGCAGAGAAAAGGGAGATTTTTTTCCCTCTTCATTTTAGAAAAGCTGAAAATAATGTGTCAACGGAAATGATACAAGCCTCTATGATGGATGGGTTTGTCTCACTTGCCTCTCAATCTCTCACTCCCTCCTCCGCTACCACTCATTCCTTTTTTTACCGGAAAAAAAAAAACATTACTTCCATCGCTCCACATTACAGCCAAATTCTCTGCATCTGTCCATACCTGGCCAAAGGGAAGAAAAAGTCATCCTGCCACAGTTGAATTTCATTTCCTTGTCTGCACATATTGTTCTTTAGGATTTGTTCATGGTGTGGAATTACAATGTGATATTATTTTACGGTGCACACAATATGGCTAGGCACTGTGGCTGCTGTTATTGAAATTTTGATTATGATTAAATTTGTGTACACGCATCTCCCCAGAGATAGCTGGCTCATTGTGGATGTGCGTTTTCTCGGCTGCATTTAAATTGAACTCTAATGGGAACTCCACGCCGCACTACCAGAAATCCAGGAACATGCCCAGTCCATCCGTTTGGCTTTGATTAATTGATAAACCTATCAGAAAAACAACCACACATTAACAGGCCTGCCTGATTACCATGCCAGTCAGCGATATCACAAAGCAGCAAACCTGCTACTTGCCCGCGGTCGGTTATTTTCCTCTTGTCTGTAAAGAGCTTTGCTACCAGAGGAACATTGAACCTTAAAAGGTGGAACATAATCAACCGGTGTAGCCCTGGCCTGCACCCTGCGCATCACTATCTCATTGTGTCTGGCAGTTCTGCTAATGACATTTCATGAGATTAGCTTTTCACTGTGGCATTGTTACTGACCTGTGTGTATGTGTGTGTGTGTGTGTGTGTGTGTGTGTGTGTGTGTGTGTGTGCGTGCATGTGTGTGCCTGTCTCAGGCTTAGGCCCTCACCCTCCCTCAATTCTCCCTCTCTTTTTTTTTATCTCCCTTGCCCTCTTTTCCCCCCATCCTTTGCACTCACTAAACCTTTCTTTCTCACCCAGGCCTGTTATTAAATCTCATACTAGTTTGTTGATTTGATCAGTGTGTGCTGTAACGTTGTTGGCCCCAAAGGGACCTGGGTGTTATAGACATACTCATCTCTCTGTCTCTTTCTTTCTGTCTCTCTCTGAGTCAAGCAATAAACTAATTTCTCTAGGGACAGTAAAGGCATCTCAGGACTGGATGGGAGCTCTATATGTCCAGGATTAGATATGCTGGCCCATACCGTGGACACAATAAGTACAAGGAGCAGGAGCCTAAGCGGAATGTCCATGGTAGATGTTTTCGTGCATTAGGTGTGGATCCCTTCTGTTCTCGCCTCCCTCGTTTTATTAGAGGATTGAACCGGTGCCATAACTCACACAGACAAGGGCTGGCTCGAACAAAACGCAAAGGCAAACACAAAGTCATGAGCAAACGCTTGCTGTTTATTTGGATGAGGATGTTGGGGATGACTCAAAGCAATCAGAGCCCAGAGCCCTGGATCACCACAAGGCCCCTCCTATATGTACCCATAGCAGATGGTGGCCAGTGGCAGCGGGTTTTGGTAGGCACAATAATGCTGCCTGCAATTGCTAGGTGGTAGAGCACACATGGTGACAGCTGTCAGCAATGGCCATGTCCAAGAAAATAGCTGATATGCCAGCTAGTATCATACTCCTGTCTCCACTGCCTGGGCTGTGGAAGACAAGTATGCAGTCAAGCCTGATGCGTCTTGATATCCTCCTCTCTATTCAGTACAATGATTCTGACAGGTCTGCAACATTCACATTCAAAAGCTGGAGAACCGATAAGGATGCTTTTAGTTTTGCTGTGTGTGCATATTTGTGTGAGTGTACATGTGCCTGTGTGATTGAGCATGGGTGGGTGGATGGATCGCTGTTTACAGATTCTAGGAGAGGCTACACACAGCAACTAGGATAAAGGTGGGTGACCGTAGTTTACTTTTGCATATCACTGAATTGTGCACAATTCTGAGAAAACATGTGCATCTATTTGCATGTAGCAGTTAATTTGCACTCTAATAAAATTTATGAAGTGATGCTTCTTATTAGGAATAAGCTAATTGTCATTTAACATGTGGCTTACCCAGCAGGAAACTGATTTATTTCCTATTTCATCAGTTTAAGTCTTCTATTTATTATTGTTATTTTTTGCTTGAGTCTTCCAGTATTTTAACATATTTTTCTGTTGCGCTTCACATAGTATTATGTCTTTATTTTGGTGCAGATATAGACAGGGGTAGGAAATTGTATGCAGTAGCAGAGTGCCAGCATGTTCTAAATATGATTAAATGCAGCTTTAAGCTGCTTAATGGAATCTGACCTTATGCTCTGTACATAGCTGCTGGAGTGTGTGTGTTTTGTGCTCACATAAAGCGTAATAAATGTTCCTCTTTGGGTTAAGGGCATATTTTCAGTAGCTTATGTGCACATACAGTGATGCACGTGGATGTGCATTCATGCATCTATACGTGTTTGTGTATGAGTGGCTCCAGCGTGCGTGCGTGCTGCAATCCATACACGCGGGTGTTCCATACAAAGCCTTCAGTACAAAAAAAAGAAAAAAAATCCCCAGCCAGCTTGACAACAAACATGGAATGGCTTGGCACAACCCAAAATTATTTTTCTGGCTCCCCTCCTCTTCTCCAGCATGGTTTTTGTCGAGTCAGAGGGAACCATCTGCTGCCCGGCGATAATGGGTGGCCAGGGAGGAGGGGACTGGCAAAAGGGAGAGCAAATAAAATTGAGAGAAAATGGCAGGCGCTGTCCCAGTACCTACAGTACCTTCCTGTCTGCCTGTAGCAAGTCTGCCATCTTAATAAACATCCTGTCTGATATATCTTGGCTTGTGTATGTGCACATGTGTTTGCGCTTTTGAGTGTATGTCTGTGCGTGCGTACATGCGCCTGAGTGTATGTGTGCATGGGTTTCTGTGTGTGTGTGTGTGTGTGTGCGTGCATGTGTGTGTGTATTTCCTATCTAACCTTGATCATTTTCAAGTCAGGATTGTTCCTGAGCCTAGCTGATATGCTGTCAATGTGATGGCACCGACTAAAAACCATATTTTTTTCCTGGTGCAGTAAAACTGTGACAGATGGATTGCCTTTCAGCAGAAGAGATTTTTTTTTTCTTTTTTCTGTTTTGTTTTTTTTATTATTATTTTTTTTCCTTTGGGTAAATGTGTGATATTAATGAGAGAATATTATGAGTCAGGTGCTGGACTAAAGCAAAGTAAGAGAGTTAATGAGGAATTGCCTGTACAGAAGGAAAGGTTATGCAAGGAAACAGAGGTGTCCATTAAAAAACAGCATGGAGGAGCGGGAAAAAAACACTCATTAAAACAAATAGTTTAGAAAAGCAACTCCTCACCTTGAAAATGGTCTGAATTTTATCTCTGGAGTTTCAAGGGTTCTCAAATCTTATTGAGCGCTCAGGGCTTTCTCTCGGTAAACCATTTCAGTTTTCTCTTGTCTGAAGTGGACAGGTTGAACTGGACAAAAAGCTCAGACCTGTCAGTCTGTCTTCAGCTAAACTGGGCTTCACTCTGACTCCATCACACTGTTTTTCCACTTTGCCTTGAGATGTTTCCGCCAACCGTTTTGCCCGCCAGAACTTATAAACTGTCAGATAACTTTCAGTACGTAACATTCATCTAAATTGTCTGCTATTACAATACACGTAGCACTGCATCAATACCATATCAGGAATTTCGTTGGCAGCGTCTGCACATTGACAGCCGTGATAAACCCATCTTCAAGCAGAAAGGGACATTTCCCCAGGATGGAATGAAATCGATCAGCTACGTAAAGCTGCACATTAATTTACGTTGAACCAAATTGTTTGTTTGCATTGTGTTGTTGTCGGTGTGCGGTCAGACTGTAGTCTGGTTTTGTCGATGTGGCTGCTGGAATGCGTGATGGGCTGCTTGATGAAGTGGACACAGGGTCAGGCAGGATAATGGAACTGAGGGATGGAGGCTGGGATAGAGGGAGAGATGGAGGGATCAGCACGGAGGACACGGGAGCAGCCCGGTGACCAGGTCTTTTCTATTAACTCAGAAGGCGGGCTCGGGTGAGCAGGGGAATCAGGCTTGCCTCTGCCCTTTCCCTTCCTGGTTCTTAGTCTAAGCGTCCAAACTGCAGATAGGGGAGAAGGGAATATTGCTCTGGAGTCCAATGGTGATTGACCCTGTGTTTTCATCAGCCTGGGCTTGCCTGATAACATTTCTCACATGCGTACCAGAGAAAAATATTGGAGGTGTGGGCGCAAGGGACGGCTTAGGGTTTGGTTTGGTGAAGTTGTGTTGGATTGAGTCCACGCTCACACATTGGTACCTTGCTTTTCATTTTCTTTCTCTGTAATAAGTCTTTCTATTTCCTCCGCATCCCTACAAAAGCATTTCTTTCCATTCAGTCCTTGTGTTTTTGTTTGAAATTCTGTTATCACTTGACTGAGCATAATGTTTGACTTATTTCAAGATGGAAATATACAAAGTCCCAGAGGGGAGGAGGTGAATTTGAGTGTAACCTGCACTAGAAACTGTTATTGGTATGTAAAAATGTATATCGGTGAATAGTGACGTTTCTTGAAAGACTCTTGAGGCCAGGAACAGAATTTCTCTTCCTGTGCCCATTATATTTCCACTAACCACTATACTTAGAGAATAATCAGCAATCACTCACCTCTAATTATATCAATCAATTTGCCCCACTCCATCATTGTGGCTCACTTCAGGACCTTAAAGTTAAAGAACAGCTCAGAGCATGACTGCCGTAGTAACAATGTCGCTGAGGTGTGTTTACTTGCATTCATAGTTCAAATTTAAAAGCAAAATACTGTATTTAATACAGTAAAACCCATTAATGAAATGTTAATCTTAGTGTCATTAACCATCTACAGACCTGCAGTGTATTATATCTAAAGATCATCAGCGTGAAGTGGCTTTATTTGTGTTTCCGAATATCATGCTGTTCTTTTTGCAATGCGTCTCTTGCTTTTCTATTATTTTTTTTTTCGCTGGTGTGATGGTCTGAGCAGCCATGTG
>OMLF01011554.1:5611-28486 GCA_900302615.1 Holocentrus rufus
TACGTTAGTGTGGGATGGCGATCAATGATGAAAAAGAAAAATGTCAGAGTTCTTTTAACGTTATCAGTCTTTAGATGTTTGTAATCAGTGCTGTTAGAGGGTGATAGGAAGAGGGAGGGAACAGAGTAAAGGAAGAGGAGAACGCTAGCAGAAGTTAAAACGAGGGTTAGATCACTGTATAGCTTTACTGATAAACTGGGCCAATATTTCTGTTTTATTAAATATTGAATATTGGCCAGTAAGTGTTGTCCACAAGTGATAAGATAAGCATTTCTCCCCGACTACAATTACATTTAACTTTTAAATTAATTCTTCATTTAAAGGCAGCAATGTATCACTGTTGCCTCCATCACTGAAACGGCATAGCGGGCCCTAAGGAGCCGCTAACCCACCTACCAGAATTTCATTAGAGTGGCTTTCAAGGGAAAGCTGTAGTGTCCCATGATGATTAAAATGCTGTTGCAGAGGTTTTTCCACCCCTCCTAATCATACAGTTCCAGGGGGAAACACTGAATCTGTTTTTTTGTCATGAAAATTTTAATTCATTGAATATTGGCACAAAAAGAATCAACTATCTGTTGTTAACTGTTATTGAGTGAACCACAGACTGTTTAATTGAACTGAATATGAATTGTGAATTTGTTCCTGATTATAGGCATTAAACTTTAGATAGCAAGCAGGAGTTTTGGGTCCAGTGTTGAGAACAGGATAGATGAACGTGAAAATGAACCAAAATGAGAATTCATTTCTTAATATTCCTAACTATTCCTTTAAGTTATGACTTCATATCCTCTTATTATATGCGTGCTCGAACCGTTGTGCATGCACATAGGTATGTACACACTCACTCACACACACACATCACAACAGTCTATCCATAACACGTAGTGTTCAAGCAGTCCCTGTGTACCATGTAAGGGGTGAAAATACAACGTCTCCCCGATGGTTTTGTGAACAAAAACACCTTGAGTAGCGCTAATGACAATCACTTTAGGTGTGGCAGAGGGATTCTCTGAGTGAGACTGAGAGTAAATTTACTTCCACTTCGGCTCCCCTCCTGTATGCATCATTAACCCTGTCATTAACAAATCATTTCCACTGTAAACATCAGAAGTAATCTTACTAATTAAGGGTAATCTGACATGTAATTGTCAGACAAGCACTGTTGTTGATGCTGTTTGCAGTAAGAATCATAGCCTCCATGCAATGCCTTCTGGGATATTTGGGGATATGATAACTTTTGTTCCAGTTATAATGTGGCCAATGGTGGTTATAGCTGGTTTAGACTGTGCATGCAATGCTCTGGACATGGAAAAAATAGCGAAACACTGCAGTCAACAGGCCAGGACTGCTAGCTGAGTGCAGAGCTGTGCTGCCGCCTTGCTTGGCCTCCTGTGTCTCCCCCTCAGTTTGACATTCAGCATGGTTCCCCTCTGCTCGCGACCCTATGACCTCCTCACATCCCTCTCCCAGACTGTTAGTGACTCGCTCCAACCTTGAGCTGTGGGCTCAGCAGACCTCCAGAGGAAGAGCCTGGAAAAATCCCCTCCAATTGCATAAATATTTTATCGTCCAGGTGGCCACATCAAGAGCGTATGCGTTGGGCCCAAAGTTAGTTTTATTTATTTATCCATTTCTGTCTTCTGGCTTGAAAAGTGTCAACACAATACCTGTGAAAAGGTTGTGCACAGTTTGTTTGTCTCTTTGGAGTCTCTTCGCTGACTCTGGAATGCTTACATGAGTGTATATGCAAATTGTGCACAATCACTTTCCCACACAAATGATTATATTTCACAGTTAAATGAGTCAGTCGTCCCTCCGAGTGAAAACTTATTACGCAGTTGTATTGTATGATGCATCTTCAAACTGTCACCAAATTATTGCGAGTTCATGATTCCTTAAACATCAGAGGGCACAGAATTTTATTATCCATGCGTCGTCCTGTTCCCTCCCACAGCTAGATTGTAAAGTTTTTCATTATAGTACTAGATTAATAGCCCTCCCCAAAGAACGGCCTTCCAGAACAGGCAGGAGAAATGACATGTGGTGGGTTTCTCAAGCGACTTTTTCTAAGTTAACACAAGCTCTTTCTACTTATTATCCTGAAAACAGTGAAATTCCCAGGACACTTTTGTAACACTTTCTGTGTGACTCTCTGCATGGTTGATGTTATGGCTTCAAGAGGGCCCTGTGAAGTCCCAAGCTCCTCAGAGCTGATGCAGCGTAGAGTTGGAGCCATCAGGAAACAAAGGACTGGGGGAGCATAAGCTCCCATTTGCCAGAGCAAGTTAAAAGCAGCACAGCTCCTTCTAATGCTCAGAGGCCTATTTTAGATATAGGCAGCTTTTAATGTCTAATGCACACTGCTGGGCTCACTGACAATGTCGATGGTAAAAGAAGGACTTCAAAAAAACAACAAACACAGAATGTTCCATACTTAGAAAGGGGAATGTGTTGCCTGGGTAAGGGAGGTGTATATGATGTAATTTCAGTGAAAGCACCAAAAATCTACATATTGCAGCTGCTGATTTTCATCCAAATGTTTTTGAAATTAATTGTGTGTATTCTCATTTGACAAATTGGCACGTCAGTACAACATATTTGGAGATTTGGTATCCACAGAGAAATTTAGTTCAAGCAGTGATATCTTGAAATTACATGTAGGTCGTCTGATGCAACCAAGGCAAAATCAAAACACTAAAAAGCATATTTAAAAAAAATGACGTTCTTGTCTTAATTTATTTAAATAAATTTCCCAGTTCCACTTAAAACTTGGTTAGTACATCTTCATAATAACTAAATGGCATAATCATGACTGCTGGTTCAACCCCTGAGGTCAGCTCTCATGTGTTTTTATTATGCAAACATTTTAAATCACAACTCCTCCTGACAGTTGACATTTAAAAAGTTGTGTTTTTCGTACGAGGCCGTCCAACAAATGGACCATCTCAAAAGAAATAAGAAATAAAACGACAGCCTCTCCAGACAAAGTGAAATCGAAAGCAAAACCTTGAAGAGCAGAGACATAAGACGCGACTCTCTTTCCTGCAACTCTCCCCCGAAACACTCACCAGGGGGCCTGAGTAAACTCCCCAGGCTAACACAAGTGTTCCACCAAATGAGCCCGGCCCTGTTGGGATCACCAAAGTTGATAGAAAAGCAACTTCAAAATGGAGAGCTCGGCTTAAGGTTAGGGGTTCCCGGTCAACAGCCACAGGAACAGACAACAAAAATCCCATAACAGCACTGCCGCTCGTCATTACTTTGCGCTTCCAAGTGCCTTTCATCCTCTCGCACTGGTCAAAGAGTACTTCATCTGATCAGCTACAATGACCTGAGAGTCCTCGATGACCAAACACAACAATGTAACCTCAACATCTCATTACACTCATCCCACTTGATCCTCACCACCCTATCTGAACATGAATTAATGTGGAGGGAGTGTGGGATGTATGCTCTCCTGCACAGCTTAAATGTACTTAGTGCCACCTGAATCTGGCAGCCAATATTTAATTGATTTTTTTGTTGTTTTTATTACAAGTTAAATCACAAGTTTCAGGCCTCCTCCTTTAAATATGAGGCAAAACCTAAGTGATCATAACTGCCCCACACCTGGTTTCATTTGATATCAGTTCAGATAGCCTCACATTTGGGGTTTTGGCTTACTTTATTCGTAGTGTTGAGAGAACCATGTGATAGCGATCAGCTCTACTGATCTGTAATGACATGCCGCAGCAGCAGTACAGAGGTCTGGTGGAGCAGATGTGATGAATGAGTGGAAAGGAAGGCAGATAGACGGACAGGGAGTCCAACTCACCAGGAGGGGGCTCTGGATGTCAGGAAACTAACAAGGGCTCTGCATATCAGAAACTGTGAGACTTCAGACTTCTGATTAGTTAGGGGTATCTTCACCATCATCATCATTGTCATCCTCATCTCCATCTTTTTCTTCTTCTTTGTCCTCATCTTCTTCTTCCTCGTCCTCTTACACCCTTACATCTTCTCCATCCTGCACACCAAGACGCCCGGCATTAACACCCCGGTCTAGTCTCTGACTGCCGTTGAATATTTCAATATAGTTCTGCTTATCTGGCAGCCCCTATGACCTGCCTGGATGAGCGAGGGAAAGGCAGAGATTCGCATGGCGAGCTGTGGAATGGATACTATACACAGTCATATATAAGTGAAGAACTTGCCTCGAGGTGAGCAAGCACATGAATACCAGATCTCCCTGCACTCTCATTTGTGTGGATGGATACTGAATTCCATAACGGATACTAAATTCCAGCCTTCTACTCAGCTTTTCTCTGGACTCCATTCAAATAGCCACAGGAGGAAAAAAAACATTTCTGCATTTTGTAAATCCCATTCAAATAGCTGAGGGAATGGAATTTTTATAATTTATATATTTGTGAATTTCATACCAGCAGTTAAAGGGGGTAGAATATTGGACAGTTCAGGTTTGTTTAGTTCATAGAGATATTTTGAAACACGGTGCACAAATAATTTCCTCTGTAGTTAATGGGGTGGGACCTCTTTGAGATGCGGACCGTCTTATGACTCAGACAACTAATAAAACTATATCATAAATATTGTCAAACAGTCTGAATTCCTGTATAAAGGCAGTTTCTACAATGAACACTTTATGTGTTACGAGTTGTAGACATTTTGTTGATGCTGCAGAGACTGCAGCAAAATGCTCCTCAGACTGCACGGACTGCAAATACTATCAAACAAGACTGCCTACTTGTCAATATCTATTACCATTAGATGGGCGATTTTATATATGTAGTCCCTGCATCTTAAGCACACAGCCTGGTCTGTCCTTGACAAGTGACTGATGTGCTTCCTGAATGCACAATGAGATGAGGGAATATACTGACCATCTAATCCCATAGAAAACCCCAACTGCCCAACTTGGCTCATTGTTAATGCATTTGACTGGATGGTTAGTGATCTAGAGACTTGTGGGTTGTTTGTTGTTGTCTGTAACAAACAGTGTGGTCTCACCACAGAGTAGCAAGCTGTCAATCTATGGGTAGGAACTGACCAATGGGGGTCTGGGTGGTGGACCAGGGAGAATTGGTGGGAGGGCCTGGCCCTCAGATCAAGAATGGCAGTCAAACATTAGTGAGGGGCACTGCTTGGGGAAAGATTTGACTCTGACCAATGGAGAGGAGTTAAAGGATCATGGGATAGCAGCGTGGGGGGAGCAGGAAGGAGGGGTAGAGGACACCACGCCGCCTCTAATTGGTTTCTCTTTCTGGAACATCCACTGCTCCCTCTCTCTCTTGGAGAGCTGTTGTGCTCAGGGAGCCACAACTGAGAGCCTAGAAAAGCCTATTGGATTTAAAGGAATCTGTATCTTAAAGGGGCACTGGGCTGAGGGAGGGGGGGCATCACAATCAATAATTCATAAGGCCTTTCCTTATTAGGGCTTCTCCTGACGGGGCCACTGGTTCTTATGCCCAGCTCTGTGTCGGATGAGAAGCTTCTTGGAAGGCAAAGCTGCGCAGGAACTGCCAGCACTGCGTTGCCCACCCTGCCGTTCCCACTCTGCACTCTCACCCATTCACTTAACGCAGATCCCCTTTGTTACTCATGATCACTCAAACCCTTCAAACACAAATCTAGTCCTCTTAGCATAACAATGAGAATGCTATAGAGCACTTGATATGTAAAGAGGTTTTTGCATAGACAAAGCAGGTAGTTTTTAAATCTCACTGTATATATAAACTAAAAAAAGTGAGTTGTTTTTATATTCTGCAGACTAACATGACGTGGAGGAGAACCCTTGTTTTGATGTGCCTCACTGGGAGGCACAAAGAGAGATTTTATGACAATGTTATACTGGGCAAGTGGCAATAACCCTAATCATAAATGCCAAGTACTTATAAGAGTATATGTCTGAGTGCATGTACTGCATGTTTGCATAAGTGCACTGACATGCAGATGCATGTCCGAACATACATGTATCTGCGGGTGCATATCTCTTTGTCTCTGTACATCTGTGTCACTATGCTTCTTTGTCAGCGTGTCTCAGTGCATCTGTCTCTTTGAGTATTTGTGTGTGTGTGCCTGCATGGACCCTGTAAGGGACGTCAGTAATGCCTTACGATTCCATAGCAGATTTTTCTATATGAGTCATAGCAATGGAATTTCACATTATTTTCTCAGTCAAAATGTCTGTTTGTCTGATGCTTTTTATATATCGTACATTTTTACTTATGTATATAGCTCCTGGGTTATTCTATGTCTCTAACCTAATAACTCTTCCTTCTTGCAAAAGCAGCAATGGCTGTTGTAATGGTTTTCTACCCACATAACGCTTCTGATCATGCTTAAAAATATTGATATATATAAGCCAAAGAAAATGAACTTATGACAGCAAGTTAGCTAGATTGCGGTGAAATGTTCACTTGGGAAAAGATTACAATGTCAGGGTACAGGGTAGGTTTAGCTTGTTTTATGCTAAATAACTGCTCTGACATGAAAACAGTTTCAGAAATCAAACAAGCCAATAACAATAGAAAGACATACGTATAAGTAAAAACACCTAATTCTTAAATGGCCTGTGTTGAACGCAGACTGTGAAAGGGTTATTTATGTAAAACCTATTCATTTTCCACCTATGCAATCATATGACTTGGCTACATCATAATTTATTACATCACTTTTAAGATCTTTTGGTACGAATTCAAATCTGTCTGTTCCTCTGTAAATGGTTCTTGGTGATCATCACATCCAAGAACACAAGTCAGTACTTATGTCTTATGAAGAACATACTTCTCAAAAACACAGAGACCGTCATTGAAAACAAGCCATCAATGAAGATACACAGACCAGCTGACTTCCCCAGCTGACTCAATCAGATCTGAACTATAGACTGTAGTGCCGTTTGAATGTGATGCATCATTTCCCCAGTGAATCTTAGGGCTTTTCATTCAATCTCAACAGCCAAGTCACCATCTATTGCATCCTTGGTTGGCAAGTAAACTCAGAATCTCTTTCTGTCCTTTTTTTCTCTTCATTCACTTTGTTTGAATCATACCCTGGCTATTAAATATTCCAGGCATCATGAAGGATGTAAGGACTCGCAAGAACACATATTGAGGCAGACCCTCTGTGTGCATCCCAGTGCATCCATGAATGAGGTGACTGATAACTACAGAGTCATGTGGAGCTTGTGGCCAGGTCTGCTCTCTGGGCCGCTCTCATTAGAGTGCAGCTGCAGCATATTAAGAGCAGATGAATTACTCATCTGCCATGTGGTGAGATCTAATCACGACCATGCAGCTTCTTTGGATGCCTTTCTATCATTAACTCCCCCCAGGTTCTTCCTCACACCTTGTTTGGCACAAAATCAAAACCCATAACCTCGCCTAAATTTATTATCACTCTGAAAGGGTACCTTGCAGTAAGTGAATCTTTAACCCTCTTGGGCCTAAATTATTTTCTTCTATATTTCACCATTTTTATGTTTGAAATATTGCTGATATATCACCTCGCAATGATAAATGTAATTCTGAATATATTATGGTTAAGCCAAAGGTCCTCAAGGGATGCTACTAGAGGCAATATTCCTCAAGCACAGTGAATTCCACATATTCACTTAATGCTGCTAAAATTGACTACTGTGCAGGTAGGAGCCATGATGTGAAACAGATAAACAGTGATTACGCTCACCGTGATAAATGAAAGGGCAGCTAGCCAATGTGAGGAGTTTTACTCACCATAGATCACAATTTGCAAGAGCTGCTTGGTTGGTATGTTAGAGTGGAGTGGAGGCCAGCTCTTTTTCATTTAATCAATAAGATTTTATGCAATTGTATGCTACATTATGAAGGTGGATGCAAAGCGAAAAATCCAACTTCTGAGTAAACCTTTGCAATTCTCTGTTCACATTACCTTAATGATAGCATCCATTGTCGTGGGAAGAAAAGGCTCAAGAAGTAAGATTATAGATGTGAGATTATAGTGCTTAGCGGATCTGTGACAAGCCTACAATATTTTGCCCTTTTGGCATGGAGGAAAGTGTGTGGATACCCTGTTGCTTTGCATTATTTTTGTTTTGCATCTGGTGCCTTTTTCTGGCAAGTGAGCAACACTTCACATTTATCCCTTCGACAAGTTTAAAACACAGAATTTAATTTTGTGGGAACCCTGTTTTTTGTCACATGCATGCACCCATCAGCAGTAGCACATATGCGCTGTAAGGACTATCACACAGCTGCCAAAACACATCTTGTGCACTGCTCATACTGTATCATGTCGGTGTGTCACATTTACGACATTTATGACATTGTGATATGTATCTTTGATAAACTTATTAGCCTCTTTTCCATCCTACCATTATTAAATCTTAGATTTATGATACATTTCCTTGGTAGATATCACTGTAGATATGCCAACTAAAATTAGTTAATCAGTTAATTAGTGAAAGCAATCAATAAATATATCCTGCTACCCAAAATGCAATCCAGAACCCTTTAATGAGGGCATTTTAGTGAAGGCAATACATTTTAGTGAGTGTGGGACAGTGAGAACTGGACCACCCATAGAAGTGTAGTAGAATGGAGGGGCAACCAAGAGCAGAAGGTCAGTTAATTGATAAAAACCAAAAGACATTTCATTTATTCTAAATAATCTTCATTGAAATGATTGATGAATGACAAATTAAGGGCTTTGTTATGATATACAACGCACAAAAAACACAAGCTCAAAGCTAGTGTATACAAACTGAAAGGCAAAACTGTACTATAATATATTTATTGTGGAAGTGTTTCATCTTAACTAATATGACTACATTGGCAGCTTTATTAATTACATTAAGAGCAGCTGTAGAGAACCAAAGTCGTTGCTGTAATTTGTAAAAATGACATACTAACTTAGGAATACAAGGAAGGGGTAAAACGCATGGGTTCAGCTGGGTGATGAGAACGGTTACAACGATTCAGCTGCGTGATTTCAACACCGTATAAATACCTCATTTGTATCAATTTACTGTGAATATTTGGACTTCACTGAGTGCTTACCTGTCTTATCTGGAACCGATCACAGGAATGCAAAGTGGATTTATTCTAGATTCTACGTGGAATTGCAATTTAATTTATTCTCTTTTCACACACCATTAAAATACTGCATGAAAGGAAAAAGTAAGCGTTGAGGCCTATGATGATCAGAGAAAAATCCCCCCTAGTACAGTACTATTTACTTTGCCGGGCCATAACCAGAATCTTTCCCTCCAGAAAAGGAAAGAGTCTGTGAATCCTCTTTGATGTCGCTGACAGCTTTGAGTCAGTAACGAGGAGGCTGATTTTATTCTTATGGAAGCCTCACCTGTTTGAATTCAGCAATCACAGGTCAGCTGTACCACTCAATGCCACTGTTTGAATGATGATGATGATGATGATGATGATGATGATGATTGGACCAAGTAATGAATAATACCCCTCAATGTTGGAGGGGAATATGATTCAGATTGAAACTTATCTTATCTGTCTACTTTGCTGAACTTTAAGTTCTGTGCTTTAGGCTGAAGTTTTAGTAAAATGTGAGTTTGAACACTGGAAGCGTGAATAAATGTGTACTTCACAAAAATTCTTTGTACTTATCTTTTTGCTTCCAGGATGCTTTGTTTGTTTCTGACAAGTAGCATATCATTTGTTTTTTTTAATAATTCTTGAATTGGGGGAAAATGCTGCATGAAAGGCTTCTTTGTGCATTGTGAAGATATTCCAAAATAATCTCAAACGAGACAGAACCATTAGACTTTGTTTTCCATGGAAATTAATCAGGCTTTGTTTATCGAAAGAACGTCTTAATGTCTTATTCTCTTTGAAATAATGAACTGCAACAAGATGAAAACAAGTTAATTTCTTAATCCATTCCCCGTTTCGCATTGCCCTATTACCCTCGAGTATTAGCAAGTTTTTTGTTCTTGCATTTCCAAAAAACAACAAAACAATTTTTGCTACTTTCAATTATTTCTGTGCTCATTTGTCACTGCTTTATGTATTTTTGCCTTTGGAACAGTTTACCTATTATATCTTTTATGGATATTCAGAAAGAAGGAGCATCTATATGCCAAGCAGTCAAGTCAGGCACTGCAGCAGTAGGGATGTAATGATGTTGCACTGTAACATGATATTCTGTGAGACTGCTGTTCTGTCTTCTGTACAGCTGCATCCTTTGAATGCTCATGCTGATCTGAGATTAAAGGGACCATTTGAATTTGTTGTATCTTTCAACTTGTTATGGTGTTTACCTGGGGTGCTAGAAAGCATGCACACTTTTTTTTAAACAGCCAAATCTCATTTTATTTATTCATTTTCTTTAATGAATCCACACAGAGCTGTATATTGCAGAAAAATCTTCAGCACAACAAATATAGATTGTTAGTCTTTTGCAGTTTTATACCTCTGTCTTCCATTTGGATTTATGAAAAATTTTGAATTCACAAGACTTACTTTCACCCTCACAACCACCTCTCATATGCCATTAATCAACAGAAGTGCAAGAGGATCAGGTCTGATGTATTGTTTTACATTTTTTTGTTTCTCCAGGCTCACCAGGCTTTGAATAGGTCATATAAACATCAATATAAAGGCATGAGGTTAACCCTTGTTCGAAAATTGGCAAATAAATATGATTTGGTCTGCCTGCAGAATCTGTAAGACAAATGCAAATGCAGATATTTTAACCATTAATGTCACAGCATTCTTTATGCAGATGTAAAATGGTCTGCATGCATTCCTGTCCCAAGTAACTTAGGTCCTGAACTATTGCTTTAAGCAATGCTTCCCTCTATGTCAGCACTTTGTCTGGGGCTTTGCCAGACTGTTGAGTGGGTATGACAAGACAGATGTGAAAAATTGTCACTGACTGCTCTCCACCTGGATGGGACTATGTCCCTTCATAAAAGGCTACTTGGCATTATCAGTTAAATTGTATCTCCAGGTATATGCCTGGAAGTTCGCCTTTCATTAACCTTCTATCATTGTTTTATGACAGCGGCTTGCAGTGGGCAAGCTGAACATGAAAAAGCCTAAGTGACAAAGCTCTGCGGTATAAAGGTGTTTTGCTCAAATTAAAGTTGACTGCTCACATTCACTTGTTGTGTTGTCAGGAGGAGGTCTGTTTTGTTTCCTTTTTCATGTCAGTGCCTTTGGTTTCCAGCTTGCTTCATCTCTGCACTGTCACCTGGTTGTTGGGGGTTTTAGCTGATATAAATAGCTCCACTTTATGCAGCCGTGTGTATTGTTAGTCAGTGTTACTGTCAGAGCCTGTTTATGCCACAAACAGCCTCCTCCTAAGGTCTGCGGTCCTCATACTGTCACATGTGATTGGCCATCTACTGCTCAATGGCCCATCCCGCCAACATGCTGCAGAGGGAGGGACGAGTTGTGAAGCCCCAGAAGCACCAGCAGTCACTGTCATCTCAGGGCCTGACTTTGGGCTTAGTGAATAAGCGAAGGTAGAGAAGATTGATAGATGACATGAACAGAATGTTGTAGGGGAGATGGGGGTTGCTGACAGAATATGCTTCAGATTGGAGAGGTCCTGAGAGGGCTAGCTTGACTTAAACCACACATGACTAACTGCCCTGAAGGCAGGTAGAGAAAAGGCCCTGTCATTGTCTATTACTGTATCTCAGCTCTTGGAGCAACACTACAACTACACAACAAATGCATCTGTGCCTTCTGTATCTGTGCCGAGGATAGAGAGGCAGTTGAAGCAGTGATCTGGGCAAGTTCAACTAAAATATGAGTTGTACTGCTTGTTAAATTAGATGCGTCCCACTTGTATGCACCTACTGCCTAAGACTTATTCATCATTAACATCAATATGGTTTATTCCAAGAAAAATAGCATGGATGAAAAGCTGTGAACCTCAAGTTGCCACATCAAAGTGTGCACAGAGTGTCACATAAAAGCATGGTGCCCAAGCTGGAGGCGCTAATATTAGCTAGTTATTTTAGTGACTTAAAACAACAATTTATTAAGGACCAGGCTAGATTTAAAATACTATAACTAATTAGACAGTTGGGTGAGAAATGCTGCAGAACCTTAAGGTATTGTTTAAGATAGATAGCATCGCCTACAAAAAAAAAAAACGGTTGATGACATGCTATTATATCATGTGCTGTATATCTTGACGGCAATACGCACCAAGCTGAATTATGCAAATACCTAAGACAATTTAGCAATCTGTTACTCTATCTGTGACATAGTTTAAATGATTTGGATTACATTTTCAAACAGTATTTTGTTTGTACGAACCGGTCTCCTTCATCATACTCCAAACCCTACAGTGCCGCGAGCTGCATCAGCAGCATTCAGCCAACAAGCTCCATCACAACTCAGCCCCACTGACAGCGGTTAAGCGTTCATCTTGCTGCAAGGTGCATGTGTAATCCTTGTTCGGCGACAGCATTAGTCACATTCTAATCTTTTCTATATGAATGAAGAAGAAAGTGTTTGTTGTTTTTCCTAATCTCCCTCCTTGACTACATGTTAATTGAAAAAAAAGAGGCAAAATGAAAAATGAACTGCTACTTGTAAAATCCTGAGTGCCTTTTCTCCCTGGCAGTACAGCAAATCGGCGTTTTGTCACAAAAGGGAATGTGGTAGTGCATTGTGAAATATCCAATCTGATTTGGATAGGGGACTCGAATGATTACATCTCTGTGTGGCCCAGGATTAGCCATCAGGGATCAGAATGAGATTAAAGGAAAATATTCCAGGTTGCCCATTATGGAAATTCATTTATGGATTCTAGCACCATCTATTGACATAGGCCCAAATTTGTTAAATAAAGCAAAGATTGGTCATTCACAGCTGTTAGATTGTTATTTATTGCATCCTGCATAGGCTGCATTTTTCTATCAAAGAACACTAACATGAAACCACACATGGGCACTTGGTGGGCCGGTCAGCAATCTGCCCGAGGGTGCGCCTGAGGTGTAGCTCTCTGTGTGAAAATGAAACAACTGCTGGTACTGATGCTCTGACTGATCAGACACCAATCAGAATTGGATGATTTTATCTAAATAATGAGGATGAATGCCCACCTGAACTCCTGATCTGTCATCTTGTCAAGCAAAATGAGCTGTTTGCATCAGCATGAAACACTTTGCATCAGCCGTTAGTCACCATGCCATGTGCTACACAGCCATCTGTCTAAAAGATATTATTCACTTCCAGCGACATGTTTGTATCTAAACGTGACAAGTTACTCACATGAATTCAAAGTAAGATTTGCACTGCTTTTCATTCTAACAGCATTCAAAATGAACATCATTCTAAAGGTAAAAAAGAAAACACATAGGTCTTTTTATGAGACTTTAGACAAAGGACAATACTCATCTGCTTTTTGCTTTTTTTTAAGTTTTCAAAGAGGGGTGAGCACCACCAAAGAGAGGTTTTGAAATCTGAAGTTGGACAATCAGCTTTGATGGTGATGAGGGACCAATAACTCTGCAGCCAGAAAGTTTACATAAACATCTAATAAACAAAATATTAGTGGCCTAAATAGACACAATATGTAAAATTGGTTTGCAGAGGGGCTCAAGATCTGAGGGTTTCCCATCTGGCACAACATTACAGCATTTCTGTTCTTGACAGAGAAGGTTGTATAAATAAACAAGCCAAAAAAAAACTATTATTGCATGTTTAAACAGTTTTACTCAAACCTTTAATGAACCGATCTCAATATTAGTACTATCAGTCCTATTTTGGATGAATAGGAATGAACCTTAACACATTTCTGAGGACAGCAGAGGCTGTTAACATTCAGTTAATGTGTACCACTAACCATACAAGTGCATCTGTGATTGCGTGTTCAGCAGTTCAAAAACAAACCTGCTTGATAGATGGTTTATTTCTCGGTCAGTGAATCAGAGAATCAGTCCAGGCTTTACAAAATTACAATTAAGGGCTACCTAATAACTCCAGGTTTAGGAACCTGGGGGACCACTGACAAGTCACTGGTCCCCCAGGTTGCCTGCACAGGAAATAGGCTATTTGGGTCTGGAGACACAGCAAGAAATGGAGCAAGCCCACAAGAGTGCAGCAAGGCCTTCAAGTCCTTGCAAAAATCCCATTCCATTTGGTTTGGCATTTCTTGATAAATTTATTGGAAAGAGGCCAATTCACTTTGACCTTTAGCCTGTAAGTGGCCTCACATATGGATCACAGTAATTTCCTGTATTGGTCAATAAGCTAATCTTTACCATATGGATTCCCTCCTTACAGTGGCAGCCATGAGGGAGAACTGAAACTTTTCCTGGACTTGAACCTGATCATTGTTTTTTGTGATCATTATTATTACACCTCCCTGTATTTCTTTATCCAGATGGGTGCGTTTCACTGATCCATGAAGTGGTCATTCAAGTGTCACTCCATGAATAGGAGGCTGATCAAGCGGAGGCTGTTGTCATAGCAACTGCTCGGGGAACACAGGTAAGGGCACGGATGATTGCCTGAACTGAAGAGTGCTTGATGAGAGGTAGGGGCCACTGTACAATCATGGCCCAGTGAGTGTGGCACTTTGTGACAGGGGGAAAAAAACACACCATAACATTTTGGATGGTGCAGCAGCAATTCCAAAATGGCTAAAAATCACTGGTGATTTGTCTGATTGACCAACCAAATCCCTATTTCTTCCTGCTTTCTGACGGTTCCATCTGAAATCTCGAGTTTTGGACACCAGCTGTTGGGCTTGGGAGATTTGGTATATGGTTGGAAGGACCCGCTGAGCTCAGAACTTAAATGAAATACTATAACTTTTGTCTGGACCTCCGGCAGCAGCAAGCCACATCAGGTCCCTGCTCCCCTCCTATACTTATTTTACAGTGTTTCCACACTTGACATTAACCTTGTACAAGGTGTTCCTCGAGACTTTGTGTGAATCATGAGGATGCTGCATCATGTAAGATTATGGCTCTAATAGTCCTCTGCAGATGCCCCATTATCGATTCTCACACACAGCCAATAGTCAGCTTAATGTACCAAGCCAGTGGAGCAAAACTGACATCATCCAGCCGTACCCTCCCTTCCCCAGTATGGCTCATAGAGATAAATGTCCTTCTAAACAAAGCAGCTTATTTTGGAGCCTCAGCACTTGCCGATGGATTAATTGCAGTAAATAAGAATCTCTTTCTTCTTTTAATTGATTAAAGGATAGATATCAAGGCTGTATGTATGAGTGCTAGCATCTGTGAGTGTCCACAGACGCCTATACCACAACATGGAGCTTTTATCTTATTGTGAAGGGCACTGTGTAGTGTCTTGTGACCATGCTGTTGTGTCAGGTGTTGCCTAGGCGAAAACTATACAACAGGCACTCAAAGTCAGAGGCAGCCTCGTGAGAAAGAAAAGATGTCAGTGGATCAAATAGAGAGCAGGGCAGCTGTGTTTGACACAAGAGGTGTGAAAGATTTGCAGTGCTCCAAAAAAAAAAAAAAAAGAAAAAAAAGAAAAAAGGTGTTTATTTGTACGTCACCAGCTCATTAAAAGCACCAAGGGGTTTTCCATGAGCAGCTTAGGGGCGGTTTCAATGCAGCTGGCTTCCCTTTGCTCTCTGTGCGCCTCTCTGTGCATTTGTATTTCTGCCCAGAACACCTTGGCCTTAGAACCTAACATAGTGCCGACATGCTATTGAAAACGGATATTTAGGTTTATGGATTTATCAGTTCAGTTTATGGAATGTCCAGCTGTATTTTCCCATGATTTATTTCTGGCATTTTCCCATTAGCAATCTGACTCTATATCATTCATACCAATGGTGTGCATATTGAGAACCTGAATTGCATGCAGTTATCAACATTTATTATTTTACCAAATGAATATAAAAAGCTAAATGAGCCAATGTAATGCATGTATGTTTAACATGCATAGTTTAATCATTTTTAATTTACCTTTAAACAGTGTACTGTGTAGAGTGATTTGTTGATTCACCTTTGGCAATTTCCCTTTGGTTATAAACATATATCCTCTGCACCTATTGCTAATGCTGCAAAGAAGAAACTATTCAGTCTTTACTATATGAGGAGGTCTTTGCATTACATTATTGGTCATGCTATCATCCAATTAGTAGTTGCATTTAATTATTGACTCTGCATTGCAAATACCCTGACCTCCCATTTACATGTAAACAAATGGGGCATGCCGAATATATTTCACCACCTATGAAGGGTTGGAGATCAAGTGATATAAATATTAACAAACCAGTTTCTATTTTAAGCCTAAACCACTTCAATTATGCATCCAATAAGTACATGCCAATTGCACACAATAATAAATACACACATCTAGAAGTGCCCATGCATATTCATTTCATCCCACTTGGAATTCATTACTAGTTTTGCTAATCCATATATTTATACATGGAAAATGTACAAAGAGGCATTCATGTGTGTGTGTGTGTGTGTGTGTGTGTGTGTGTGTGTGTGCAGGCAAATCCACAAACAATAAAGCATACTATTCAAAAAATATGTTATGAAAATGCTGCATACAAAGTTGTTCAAAATAGTTCATTATGTGACTTGGCAAATGGCAAAAAAAAAAAAATTGTATGATTGTATGTTTTCCGGCAAAGATGTTAATTAACGAAATATGCTTTTTTTTATATAGCTCTTCAAATTATCATGTCCTGCAACTCTGAGCCTTTATGGATAACCTATTCATTCATTCATTCATGCATTCATTCATTCACATATACCCATTAACAGTGTAACTTTAAACCTGTCCTTGCTGTCTTTGCTTTAACTAACTGTTCACAATAGTAGGCTATATTATATAGGCTTTCAATGCTTGTTATAAAGTGATAAGATTGTATTGTGTACTTTGACAACACAGCATTCAAGAGGTTAGAAAACAAGGTTAAATAACTCAGTGTATCTGATAAGTGGCATTATGTTTACAATGAGACACTTGACATTTTACTTAGCTTCTTTTTCCTTTGCAAGGGGTGTTCCCACCTTAATTTTTTTCTGTAGTTAAAAAAAAAAATGTAAAAATCCTTTACTTAAATGAATTGGTATAGGTATTTTATACAGCAGCTCATTTCCACATACACAGAAATGAATATTTGATATGATATCACTTACATGTATTTTTGTTCCTGTCTCTGTGCATCTGTCATGTGCTTCCAGTTCTGTGTTTGTGTGACTGATACTAGGAAAGAGGAGAGAGGGAACTTAAAGAAAGCAGTTTACATAAGAGAGCTGTGGATGTCAGAGTGCCTGAATATTCATTTGTTATCATCTGTGACTCCGGTTTAATAGAAGTGGTCATAATCCAGTGGTTATGCTGGGAGCTGACAGGTCCCCATTGGCCTCCTTCTCTCCAGGCAAACCCGGAGGTGTCAGACTTCATCCGCTCCCGTCCTGCCGGAGGGGATATCACCCAGTTTGATAAATGATGAATTCCTGAAGGATCGCCTGGAGTCAGTCAGCAGACAGAAAATAGCTCTGCACCGCTCACATGACGAATGTTGCCCTACCCACACTCCATTTGACCCCAGGAAAGACGGACAGCCAGCCTCATTGTTATTTTACCCTATCTTTTTTTAAACAACACACTTCAGTGTCAATAATGCTAACAATTACCACATCCGCCCACCAAATGGATACATTTTAAAAGGGCGGGTTTAATTCCTTTAACATACGCATAAATTGATTGTTAGCTTCGAAATCATTAATTAAAGCATCGGACATTTCCTGGCGAGCTGCACATTGATGGAGAGCAGATCATTAGTGGTCCTTTGGGTCCTTTAAATATACTCTTCCGACAGCGGGCGATTCAGCAGTGACTTGAGTAGGAGGACCCGACCCGCAAATCAACCTTCCTGACCTGCAATTTTCACTGGAGGAAGATCAGCTGCACTAAAAATAAGGAGATGCCCCCCTGTTGTTTCCTGCCTATTGTGTTTATACGGGCTCACTGGAAGAGTTGCACTGCTAGGAAAAGTAGTTTTATCCTTCATTTGTGTAGTGAAGAATGTCTGAGACATTGGTTGGATTTTTGTTGTACCTGTGATAATAATATTCATGCACAGTTGTGAAGCACGCACTTACTGTTTAATTGATATTCTAAAATCTAGATGAATCTCCCCTTTTATCAGTCCGGTCCTCCATTATTGATAGTGTCTATTGAATGCTTTTAGATCTTTCTGTTTCCAATTAGAAGTGACAGAATGAACTGTAACAGACACTGCATTGCTGATGCAATTGAATTAAGGATCCTTCAATACATCATTGCTACTTATTTACTGTCATCTGTATCTCATTATCTTTCTGCCTTTCTCCCGTGATTTATGTTCATCTGTTATGACTGGAGAGTCACACTGAGGGCCATGTTAGTTCAATAGCAATGATCGCCGATCCTGAAATCAATTATGCCCTTATTTCCCCACTTGTAACTATTGGCAGCTTGATAGATCTCATAACTTCAGGGTATCGCATGTAATTAAGAGGATTGAAAAGCACCCTTATGGTGGCGAGGCTTTGCATTTCAAATGACCTCATTTTCAGAGCTCACATTCTGGTGCAAGTGGGGAAAGAAAAAGATGTGGCTGCATCGATCTCACCTTGAGCACATAAAACGACAGGCTAGTAAGATGTCACATTAAACTGAGTGTCCCCACACATAACACACCGTAAAAGGCTGGTGACCTTTACGAGAAGGAAGTGCTCACACTCCATTGACTATGAACTGAGAGTGATGGAGAAAATGGCATGCTTTCTGAGAGTCCTATCTCTGTAAAAAAAAAAAGGAGGAAAAAGCTTTGTGATGAATCAATAGGTTGTGTATTCTTAAAGGGACAGCTCTATGGGGCAAAGTTTTGGTGTTGGCTGTTCCCTTATGGGCCTGGGACCTGAGGAACAGTGCGATGTCAAGTCACAAATCAAATGACACTCTTGATTGCATCTTCAGCCAACATTGATTTCTCGGGTCAGAGGATGACCACAACTCATTGACTGGCCACTGATTAAACATCAGCATCATCTTTGACAAAGTAGTGAAGGTTATCTCTCTGACCACCATTGGTACCGCTGGGAATCCATGGCTGTTTTTTAAGTTGTAAAGTTTCACCGTGACTTGTTATCCCTTAGCACCTGCAAATTGAGGGGAACTGACAATTACAGGCAGAAGTACTAGATCATTTGGATCAGTCCCAAAAATTCATCATAATCTGTGTTTTGATCTAGATTTTTCCAATATAATTATGGTCAATCTTTCATAAAAGAAGACCTACATAATTAACATGCTTATTTTGCTTGATAAAATGTTTATCTTAAAGGCAACAGGAATGGAGTTCTTGAATGCAAACTGTTTAAAAAACTTCCTTAAACATCAGTTTATTTTAGAAGAAGATTATGTTGTAGATAGAATTAATTAAAGGCAAGGTTATTTTCTGAGATGGAGGAACTTTATTGAAACTGAGAGTTGGTGCAGGTACATAATTAAGTGGAAAATCCCTTATATAACTTAGGTGTTCATACTAGTGAGCAATGTGTAATACATCATGGACATTTGTAACTAGTCTGTGTCTGAGCAAGATGTATTGTTAGATTGCATGTGTATGTTTCTTCCTGATGTTCTATCATGTTCTTTATTGTTGAGATTTTGTATTTTGTGTCATTCGGTATTGATTGTAAATGTAACCAGGTGAAAATGGTTAGAATACATTTAACAGTGTTAAACATAGTTCACTTGGTAAAATGACTTTTTAGTAGCTGTATGTACGTTGTCATGGAGATAGGATTAGTCCAGGTGTGCTGCGCATTGTGATGATGTCAGCAGGCATGGAGTAGCAGCATTTTAGCACAAGCTGAGTTTGGGGTAAAGTATTCCGCTGTGGGTGCAATAGACTACTACTTTATTTACACTATTTGCTTTGATAAAAATGTAAAGTGATGTACTTTCAAGTATTCAACTGTGAAATGTTAATATGAAGTAAGGGTCATTTACTGAGGTTGAGTGGTCCAAGAAATGTACATTTTGTTGTATCCTGTTTCAATTATTTCTATACCAGGTATGAGATGCCACTATCATTATCTATTTTCTATTTCTATATTCTATTGACTACTATCTATTAGCCAAACTAAATTCTGTTAACACAGAACTGTCTAAACGTTGTCAATGCTAGCTTAAGTTAAAGGTTAAGCCTTAAACTGTTATAAAAGGGTAAGTGTTCAGGGAAAGGATACATTTGTTTATACACTATATGCCTAATATGATAATACACAATTTGTTGTTGAAACAAAAGATGTGGAGGCTGAGACAAAAATTTGTGGTATCTTGTATTTAAAAAGACACCAAAATGTATTTTGTGCCCTGTTCCTTTACTTTACCCGGCTTGATATATTAGTTGTCTGAGTTAAAAAAAAATAATTCATTGATTAATTAATTAAACATTTCTGGCTCAACCATAATGTCGTGAGTGAACTGCTGCTGTACATCAAAGTCTGAACTACTAGCCCCTGATAAAAAAGTAACCCCAAATCCCTGAAGTGTCACAAACTGGAACCATGACAAAGTTTAACATAAGTATGCTTTTGCAGTAAAACAAGGTGTAAAAATTGAGACCCCAAATGCACAATGTGTTCTATGCTATATGTACATAATTTCACATCATGAGAACATTTGGGCCAATTTAACATCACTGTGATTTACTCTCACTGACTTTCCTCCAGCTCAAAATATTGCTGTAATCACAGATTTCTCTCCATTGCTTTGAAACATCCATTGGTGATGCTTTAAAATGACGGGTTTGTCAAGTTGTTGGACCTTCCTCTCCCAAACAAAACAGAAATTCTTTTCTTTGAAGCCAATTAAAAGTACACTGAAATATTTCAGATCAGCTTCAGTAGATTATTTGTGCCTATCAATGTCAACTGCTCATGACAAGCACTTCTGGGACCCCATCATTTGCTTTAGCTGCAGGCAAGGTTTAACACACCATGCTTTGAGATGTTGAGGCGCAAATTTTGCTAATTATTATAGTTCATCTTTTTGAAGCTGTTTTGGTTTGAAGTTTAGGATGAAACACTTATGGATAGACTCTACCATGAATTAAAAAAAAAAAGAAGAATCCCCCCATTTAGCATTTTACACATAAGGCAGTGTCCAGTATTTGCTGGTAACTTGCTGAACATCCAAATAAAATGTGTGGTAAGGAGTTTTTCCCTTCAAGGAGGATGTTAACGGATGGGGTGCTCTGGTAGAGTGGATTTGGGGGAGCCAGCCGAGGCTGACTAATCAGCGGGTGCTTGGGAGAGCATTAAGACAGACGTGTGGAGGGGAAATGTGACACCTGGAAATTACACAATGTAATGGAATCAGCCAAGTGGTAAATGTAGCTTTTAAATAGGTTTTGTGTTCTCCATTAACTTGCCAGACACTGATTGGTCCTGACAGCAAGGGAAAGTGACGGTCAGCATGTTGCCCCCTCCCTCCAATATAGGCTCCACTGCATGTGCACACACTCACACACACACACACACACACTTCCTACCATGGGACACAAAGTTCTTTGTAGTTAGTAAGGTTTCAAATGAAAGTCTGGCTGGAGCTAGGTGGGATGTTCAAGTGATCACGGCAGACAAGAATGGCTGCAGTTACGCTGAATTATATCCTTTTATAGCTACAGCATCACAGCATTAAGCTATATACATGCAGGGATATAAGGATGGATATATAGGCACGGATATACCTTTTTTCCAGTATGTTTTGTCATCTCTTTGAGCAAAAATAATGTTTTATTATGTAGGATATAATATAGGAAGTACTATAACACCGATGTAAGTTATGGTCAATGAAAATAATATAGTTGAAGTGAATAAAATGTCAGTATTGTTATAAAAATAGGATTGCTCATGTTTTTGGGTGCTTGTTGTTACCACTGGTTGTTGACCTTATGGCTATCACTGACTGGAATTTATAAGTGTTATTTGCCGTGGGGTTTATGTGTGTATTACATTGTGTGTGCACAGGGGTAATGCTCTGGTGAGGACAGTTATCTATCAGCATCACGTAGCTCTAATTTCTTAGGGAGATTTCTGATCTAATTTCCTAGTGAGAGTGGATTGGATTTTGATTGTATTAGCGAGATAGGCTTAATAATCTTGGAGTTTGATCATATTTCCTTGTTAGGACATGGAGGAATGATGAGATTCAGACGCCAGTGTGGGTTTGGCTCTAAGTATAATCTTTTCTTCCAGTTAACTATTAATTCTTTTTTTCTTCCAATTTTAGAAAATCCTAATTTGAAAATAATAGCACGATTTTTATTTGGTGTTGTTCTGCCAATGCATTTTTCCTCTGACAAAGCACACATTTCAGTGGATCTGTACTCCCCTACTCCATGTATACACTAGCTGTAGGTTTTACCTTGCAATTAAAACAACGTGATTTTGAAACAACTGTCAAAATCATCATATCATGTCCCACATAATTACCATTACATCAGTCCACGCAGAAGGCAAAACAATTACCATGTGAACCACCATAACACAAAAACACCATCCCGTCCTCGAATATTTACTGGAGTTTTCATATTAGTATTATGCATGGCTGCCAAAAAATGTCAGTGGGGGCACAGTATGCTGTTTGCCTAGCTTTTGCTCAAAGCCCTAACATGTTCACCAACATGTGGGAGTATGAACTGGCTCAAGGGGGCCTACACAGTGCCATGAAGCTCACAAGCCTCAGCCTTCACACTAACCCTGCAGTCCTTTCAATGCAAATGAGAGAGGAAAAGAGAGGAGAGCTTAGTTGGGTATGTTCTGTATCTGCCTCCCTGCTTTTGCATTTCAAATGAATAAATGATAAAAGCCCACTTTTTAGTCAGTTGGTGACTGTCCTCTCT
>OMLF01011556.1:9910-22352 GCA_900302615.1 Holocentrus rufus
AAAAAGCCGGTCTAAGGAGAGCCATGAATCTACCCGCCTTGTAACCATGCTAATTGCTTTCCTTTTTGCTTTCCTTCTTTTTTCCAGCCAGTTTTTATTTAGCAAACTCTCCAGTGCTATTAGCAGCTCCGCCAGTCAGGTGCTGCACTCTTGACTGGCTGCTGTTCAAACCTTCTCAATAGGAGTTTTTCATTTGAATGTCCTACTTTTTTCCAGTTGTGAAATGAATGGTGTGTGTGCACGTGCATGTGCGCGAGCGTGTGTGTAGTATGCGAGAGAGCGAGAGGCACAAAGGCTAATCATTAAAGAGCTATTCAGCCTTGTTCATTTAAGTGTGGGAATCAGCAGGCCTATTACTGTCAATGTGTAATTAGCTGATTAATAAACAGGGGGAAGGGGAGTGCTCCAGGAAGGCCTGTAATGATTGTTTTTAGAGCATCACATGAGAGCTTATTAAGACGGTGAGATGGTTCCATTCAGCCACCCATTATCACCCCCAATAAATGCATGCACTGTAATTCTCCCATTGACAGAAAACCTTTACGTTATAATGTCTTCATTGACCTTGATGTAAAACACGGGCGGAGGTATTTTGCCAAATCAAACAGCCCCGTATTCGCGTAAAATCAGGCAGGCGATTATTCCCTCATTTCTCAACTCTCCCGTTTGAGCGAATGTATTTACAAGCACATAAATATTCTGAGATATTCAGATTGGCCCTTTATGAGTCGGTGCATGTGAACGCCATATGTTGTTCACCATTACCTGCATAAGCTCTTAGCCTAGTCAGGGGAAACTTTAATATGACAGTTTACAGTAGATACACCATTAACTGGAATACTTAGGCCTGTAGTCACATTGTGCTGTTTATGTTGGGATCAGACTGATGATCTGGAACAACATCACCCAAAAAGAAGAAAAAATAAACAGGCGTGTGACATGGATTCTACCCATACTTGTGGATAAAAGACGAGGAAGAAATGTATTGATGTGGAATGCGTTTCGGCGTGTGGCCTTCATCACAAAGATATACTGAAACCAGTTTAAATACAAACTTAAGAATAAAACAGCCAGTCATAAAAGAACAGCCTGTTAAAACAAACAGGAAACATCACAGGAACCAATAGTTATTCCAAGAGTAGAAATTTGTCATCTGGGATGGCCTGACATAAAATCAAGCACATCAGATATATAATTTTTAAAATTTTTTCTTTTGTCAACCAGTGTGACAACATCTGCAATGTATGTACTTGATTACATATTATATACTGTTAATTTTTAGACCGCTCCTCCTTGATCACCTATGAACATCGCGTCAGATGATGAAAAACGACATGTGTTGATTGGTTGGAGTCCAACATGTCGTCTGGCTTCTCTCTCGGCCAAGTCATCAAAAGAATTTATGTCACTATAAACCCCTGATCTGACATGGTGACCATCTTGATAGACAGAAATATCGTCCGGTCTGATCCTGGCATCACTGTAAGTTTCCTGCAGTCAGTGCAACACCAGTTTCTATCTTAATGTTTGAAATGTGGAGGTTATTTATTTATACACAAACATCATCAAAATGCAAAAATGCATAAACAGCCGGTCCCAGATACGACCTTGACCTGGGATATGAGCTCGTACCTGGAATGCTGCGTGCATGTAAACACACTCCCAGTGCCTAAACGTCGCCAGTCATTCCTGTGTATCTGTCAAATATGAAAACCTTTGAATTTTGATCCAGGGCTTTGGCTATGTTTAACCCAAGACCTCCGAGTGTTTGGGTTGAACCTCAGCAACGGTTAGTCATCGTTCCCTCAAGAAATATTAATCAATTATCTTGCCCGCCGGATCAGTTTGGGGAAGAAGTCATCTGGAAAGAGGCACAAGCAGATATAATGGGAACGAGCAAAAGCACATGCCAGTGAATGCTGTAATGCCTAATCCTTTGAGACAGCCCAGAGCCACAATGTCACTTCTAGTTCCCTTGTCCTCTGCTCTGGGGACTGCCTCGCAAATGTCTTGTGTGACCGCCACTAACTTTTTGGGAGAGCGGGGAGAGAGATTTATTTATCAACGCGAAGTAGGAAAGCAGAAAGCATGTTAGCGAGCGCAATTGTTTTAGAGTTCCTCTGTCCTCCGCGAAAATTGGCCCGAGTTCGGTTTCCGATATTTCCCCGAGACAGAAAGATTTAAAGGCGGGGCGCAATCAAAGAATGAGGATCTTTAAAAAAGAAGGTAGTCGGTGAGATGTGAACATGTGATGAATGGAGCCAAAAAAACACACACGGCGCGCAGCTCCTCTCATAGCATAACTGGAGGGGGGGGAGGTTAAGCCATAGGAGCAGCACAGATTGGCCTTTTAATAACCATGTCCACAAGTCATATGGGGCCAAATTGGATTGGGCTCACTTGACCAAAACCTCATTAATACTTAGCCTATTAGGACAGGATTGCTCCAAAGGTTTATTTCAATATACCTAAAATGGGGAGCGATTCATGAGTCGTGGACAAAATTTAATTTTTGCTGCGGAGGCTGTCCATTGAAACAATCAAGGGAAATGAGTTCGGGGAATGTCTTTTAAAAAAATGTTCTTCTCTCATGGTGCTGTTACGATGAATACAACGTGTGCTTTTCTTTCCTCTGCAGCTAGCCAGTCTTTTCAGAAGGATGACCTGGGAGAGGAGGCACGGGGAGCCAGTCACACATTAAACCCAGAGGCTGCGGGCGCTTCCGGGGCAACAAGTGCAGGAGGTCCACAGCCCTCTACTTCGGACCAGCCAGACCTCATCCAGCCTGAGAGTTTATTTAATCCCCTGAGGGACCAGGAGGAGAACTGAAAGGGGGCGGGCGTACCCTAGCTTGGACGAAGGGCTTGTGACAAAAGAAAAAAAAAAACTGTTGCACCAGGAAACCAGAAGGCTAAAAACTCCTCTTGCTGCACAAACTTTAGATTAAAAAAAAAAGAAAAAAACGAATATGGAACACATCGTTACTCTTCAAATCAGCATTTTACCTGCTACATCAAGTCTTTCCAGTTAGTATTTGGAGGCTGAGAATTGTTAATGCAATCAAGCCTTGTTAAGCACTCCTTAGCCAGCCATGTCCTCAAGGGAGAGGGCGAGCTTCAAGAGGCTCCTCATTTGCGACACAAGACTCAGCACCAGGCGGCTCCTCCTGTCTCCACACAGTCTCCAGGCCACCTGCTCCCACACAGGCCCAACAATTATGTCCTCTCTAGTAGCCCGGCGTTTGTCAGCGGGGACTCTGCAAAGATGGTCAGGAGCTGCTGGGGGGTCTGCTCCACTTTACGCCCGCCAGAGTGGGACCGGCGAGGCCGTGTGGCGGCACGTAGCGAGCTCAGAAACAGGAGAGCATCAGAATGTTTAGCTACCACATGCTGCTGCAGGGTTCACAGAGGCGACCACCGGTAGAGAGCCACACAAAGTACAGACCTCCTATTAGCATGGATTTGAAAAGCTACACTCGCTACAAAGGTGCTCATTAGCACAACATAGAGGGAGTGTAGTTGCAGTCCTCTGAGGGCTGCCTCTGTTCTCTTCAGCTTACCTTCCATATTCAAATTGACCCAAACGTATTTAAGTTCAAGGCCAGCTGCAAATCTGTTTGAACAGCCTGTTTTTTCAGCAGTAGTGGATTAGTTGTTTTTTTTTTTTTTTGGAGGAGGAGTGCAGAGAGCGGATGAGAGCGAGGCGGAGAGGAGTTGGAGGAGCAGGCAAGAGACAGGAGAGGAGGAATCGTGCACAAAATTTGTCACCTACCCTTGGGGTGTACATCGCCCCGGCTTCCTCGTCATCTGATGCGTTAAAAGAACAATAGAAGTGCAGACCGAGATCAAACAGGCATGATGATCTTTTGCAGGTGTGCAGTTCTCTCCAAACAAGTTATACAAGAAATATCTTAAGAATAATGCATTCTATAAGCAGGAATCAAGTGGTTTGGTTTCCCTATAGGTGACAACTTTTGTAGTGAGTTGAATCTGGATTATTTTAAGACACTTAAAAGCCATATTGGAGAGAGGATTCACGTTGAGCAGATTGAGATTCGTTAATTAACATGAGTTATCCTTCCGCAATCATCCCACCGAGAAGGCTTTATGCGATCATGTTGGCATGGGATGACATTTATAAATGCTGTGTGTGCACACGTCTAAATGGATGCCTCCTCTGCCACAGGAATCAGTCAGAGCGGTGAGGCAGAGGCGATCCCACCCCCTGGACACTGCTGCTGCAGCTTGACCAGAGCGGCCGCGGGGAGTCCTGCAGCACAGGGACTCTTCCCATGCTGCACCATTCCACGGGATATGGACCTGATTGATAGGAATCGCACAGGCCGAGGCTCATAATTAGAAAAAAGAGGCTTTTGATAAATTCATTGAGGGCTGCTGCCAGACAGATGCCCCTGAACACATTTGACAAGTATTGACTGTGTAGTGTTTAAAAGGAGAGCTTCTAGCTGTTGCCTTATCCGTCAGTCTGTGTTTTGGTGCCAGGGCATTGACAGGGAGGAAGCTGCATCAGTACAGATTAAGTTCCATTAGTAGCAGGGGGAAACGCCTCACCTGCTCCCATGGTAATTAGCAGTCACCGTAATGACGTCTCAGCCAGACCGTATGTCCCAAAATGAATTTCCAATGGCTAGGAAGTGGGGGAATGATTTCCGCGCAGCCAGTCAATTGCCCTGTTACAGTTAAGGAATCCAGCAGGCCGGTACCACTCATATTTCATCCCAGGTAAAGATTACCTGTCAGGCCCATGGGAGATGTATTGATCTGTTTTCCTTTTTCCGCCAGCAATCACCTGACAAAGGCACCTAGGAGGCGAGTGAATGAGTGATGCCTGGTCTGTCTCCTCCAGCGCGGTGGCTTCCAGTGTCCACTGATGGGTGGAGAGGAGATGAGGAGAGGAGGAGATAATGTAGTCATAAACTCTGTTTGAACCTCCGCCCCTATGCATGCAGGGCAGCCCCTCTGAGCCGCGGGTCACAGGTCAGTGGGGAATTTGCTTTTTGGGCTCCTTTCTTGTCTGTGGCATTTATTCTGCCGTTTAATAAGCGATGGTAGAAACATGCAAAAGGAGACTCTTGGGTTCCTGCTGACAAACGCATGTTGTGAGTCATTATGGTTCAACTCGCTTCACACTTTAAGAGCGATTCGGCTCGATCTGGGCGCTTTTCTTTCAATGCAACCAGGCCTCGTGTGGACGGTGGGTTTCCTGTGACTGTCAGCATGGTGGTGCTGCACTAGCAATCAATACATTGTACATTATCTCATTTTCTTGGCAGCTAAACGTATTTATATATTTGCCTTGTTCAATGGAATGTCAGAATGTTGATATTGTCAATGAAACCATGTATTTAAAATTATTGCACTGTGTTAAAAATGTATGTGTGCTGTATTTATGATGTGATACATAATTATAGGTCCATCCTTTGAGGATTTAAGTTTGCGCACATTAAATTCATAAATTCAATTTCATGATAGTGCCGTAGATATGTCTCTCTAATTTTTACTATCGTATTTTTATAATTCATTTGCAAGGATTTAAATCTATCTTCCCCATATCAGGGCTCTTAGGCAGCTATCCCATTTGATATGTAGCACAAATAGCATCTTATCTCATAGGCTGTTATCTTTATATTTAATAGCAGCGGAAGCATGCCTAATTGCTTTGCAAATGATCTAAAGAGGATTACTCCTTCCTTAGAAAGCCTGCACGGTGTCACTAGATGTTAGATAGACATTACAATGGTAAAATTCAATCAAACCTGTAGTGCAGTGTTTATGCAATAGCTCTGTTTTCCATGATCACCACCTAAGGCTCGGTCAGAATGACTGTTAGCACTAGGTGGATATTTTCCTAGGCTGTTGTATAAATTCTGAAGGGACGTGTTTGATTGTGTTTAGACTATTTTTGGATAGGAAGCGGATACAGGTAGTTGTGACCTTTGCTCCATTTCATAATTATTCAAATGTGAATTAGATCATATGTCTTGCCTGTATAATCATTCCTGTGTATTATGAGTAATTACAGTAAGGCCTACAAGTATGCATTTCAAAATGTATTTATTCCAAATGTTGTTCCAAATTTGTGTTCAATAAATGAGTTTCAATGGTCATGATGACTGGGCGAATCAATTTTGAATATTAAACCAATTAGTCTTCCAAATTGACTCTAAAAATATATGTATGAATTTTCATGTGATTTTCTCTTTTAATTTCAAATCACATTTTTATACATGCTGTATTCCCTGGTATAGATATTGAATATGTTTCACAACAGAATTACACTGCTGTAGCCCTACAAGATTTGACAGTGGCTCCATTGAATACAAATGGCAGTGTGACTGCAGCATGGCTGTGTGTGACAGAGGAAATACTCCCTCGGCCTGTGGAGATTATCAATAGATCCCCCACTGTTAATCTTGTGGCTGGATGCTGAAGAAGGCGGTAGTCACTTTGCCACGTGTTGAGAGTTGGAGCAATTCTCTCTGCTCACCGGTGGTCCACAGTTACAAATCACATCATCAGCTGTCTGAGCACCCACAGCCACCTCTTCTCCACCAGATTGATGGTGAAATGGAGGAAAAATCAATGGCTTCTTCTCGTCAGAAAGAGCCAGCTCTGTCATGTTTAGGCGCTTGATGTTTGCCTCTCTTCCTCCCTGCCTTCCTTTCCACTGCGGGAAATTGAAAGTTGAATTTGAACAAACTGACAGAGTTGAACAAACTGGATTTTCTCAGTTTAGTATAATGATTGGTTTCAATCTGGGGTCTGATCTGCAGCATTAGCACCGCTTCGTGCCAGTAAAGAGTCAAGCAGTGGGCCAGTGGATCAGGGTAAAAGTTGGTTTCTACTAAATGGTGGCTACCCTGCAAACTGGCATGCTTGCATGTAGGTGACCCTTTGAGTAACAGTAGTCAGTTTCCCTACTAGTCACCCGCCTCCATCAGTCCACCCTTATCACCACCACAACTGTGAAGCGAGCTTCCCATTCGCTGCTTGGTGTGAAATGAGGAAGCATCAGTGAGCTTTTTCACTCAGACACACATTCCCCCGCCTAATGGGAAATTCAAATAACACATATCAGCTGAATGCAATATTCACTTAGAGGGAGATAACACCCTGGTTGATGTATCTCATGTATCCTGCTTAGAATAAGCGCGGCTCAGTCTCCCTCTGCATAGCCGGATCCTGACACCAGAGCCGCGTGCAGAACTTGGTGTATAAATCCCATGTCTGCAGACTGTGAGTGGCCTATTCATTCACACTTTGCTTCATGTCTCCGTGTGTGTGTGTGTGTGTGTGTGTGTTTGTGAGAGCGAGCAGATCCCAGGGCATCTGTGCTTGTCCTGCTGCTTCTCCAGCGTCTTCCCCCGGCACCATTCCTTTTCATTTCTGCTGGCATTCTAATCAGAGGGTTACGAGCTTCAGCGGGTGAAGTACGCAGAAAGTTGTGTTTCCTGACAGCCAATAAAAACCTTATAATCTCCCCGATTCAAGCGGCCCATTTAAAAAAAATACTAACTAGTGCTATCACTCAGACCACCCCCCTTCCCTTTTTCTTTAATGCCTTTTTTTATTTAATATATAGCCCATGAAAAATGAGAGACTCCCGCTTCGCCGTGTAGATATTTTGTTGCTGATGATGCGAGACGAATTTCCATCACAGCTTTGTTTCCAGCGGGTGAGCGGATAATCTTTTACAGTGCAGGGAGGGGAGGGCACCGCTCCCATCAATCTCCGGGGCTTATAGCCACCGCATGGTCGCATTACCCAACCAGAACGCCCGCGCAGCGCCACACGCAGCCCACTCAGGGTCAGGAAGCCGCCGGGGGGACGTGCACCGCGCAGGAGCCACCGGGGGCCCCTCTGATGGACCTGGCCCCGGAGAGCAGCCACCTCCCAAACCTTCCTTATCCTGCGGAACAGTGCCTCACTTCTGTTCCATTACTCCTGTCATTGTTATTATGTCATTTTTCTAACAAGGCAGTCACGTCTGAGAGAGCAGTAATGCTTTCCTGCTGACAGCCCTGTGAAACTATGTTTGCAGCGAGGGCCTCAGCTGCTCCCGCTGTCGACACAAAGCACCACTTCTGCACCAGAGGTTTCACCCCCCCACACACACGCACCCACCCAGCCACCCCTTGTGTTCCTCAGCCATTTGCACTGCGCGTTGTAAAGCAAAAGGTCCCAGTTTGAGTTGTGGCATCCTGCCCGGGCAGCCTCTTGAGGGGGCCCCCCGGTGGCCCCGTGCCGGTGTAGCTGCCTGGCAGGCGTGCAGCGCCGGCGCTCTGCTCTCCTCTCCTCCGCACCCCGCCGCCCTGCCGATCGCTCGCTGCACAGCTCCTCCCGCGGAGACGCCGCCGCTCTGATTGACAATAATGGGAACTGGCAGAATCGATGGGAGACAAGAGAGGGGCGCGCGAGATTCTCCCGGAGCTTCCAGTCACAGACCAGAGGCTCTGGCACCACTCACCTGTCATCCCCGCGGCGCCGGGATTAGGGCCTGTGACAGCGGCAGCAGCCTGAAGAGAAAGACACCGTGGTCGTCATTGCCACTGACAGCCTGGAAATGGAGCCTCTCCTGCACACTTGCACTATGTACACATCTCGTTACCCGGCTGGACCCGAGCACCGCGCTCCTCCGCGGGATTTGTATGAGAACAATGTCCAAGACTCCTTCAAACATCTGTGTCTACTGATATGAAAAATCGTCTGTACTCAAACAGAGACAGATATAAAATTGCCCAACGCTGGAAAACGAGCTGTAGAATAACTTAAAAGTATTGGATGGCATGCATTTCTGTCTATCAAGTAGAGCAACCTCTCATGAGCCATTCTGGAGAGTGCTTTCAAATAGTATCTAATTTCATGGATAAAAATAGCCTTTCACCTTGTGCTTGGGGCATGGGGTATGTGTGTGTGTGTGGGTGTGTGTGCAGTTCGCGGTCGGCGCGCGTGTGTTGTGGCTGCGGATCGAGGGCAGGTGTCGTGACAGCGGGGCACTCCATTCTCTAATTGATCGGCAAAAGATGCACATGAAGAAGACGTTAAAGCAAAATGAAGTCATAACGGTGAATTGAGACATTTATTAGGTCAGACGAAAGGCCCTCAGAAACGTTGAGATTGTTTATTGATTTTTGTGTTTTGGCTGGCTGCGCAGGAGTAATCGCTCGTGCTGCTGCCACGCGGGGCGACGGGGCTGGGGTGCGGCCAAATGTTCAGGTGGCCGCGCCGACTTCCTCCTAAAGCAGACAACTTTAACCAGCAGAACATGAAGCCGTCATTATAAACTGGGATTGTTCCACCATTTTTACGACGGGGCTGACTTGATACCCTGTCAAGCAGACCGTAACAGCGCCACACACTGACTCGTGGCCTGAGATGTTGCCTTCGCGGCGGACATGTGTTGTATTGCTGCTAGGTGGCAAAAGCAGTCTATTCTCTGCCTGCTTGACTGACAGAGTGGGGTAGTTTTCCCTCAGGGGACGCACACAAAGATCTCTGACAGACTGCATTTTCCTGCTCTGTTTGATACAAACAGGTTGCATGTAATTTAGTCTGTGTGTATGTGCACGAATGTGTGTGTGTGTGTGTGTGTGCATCTGGATAAATGTGTTTTTGCAGCTTAGGAAGCAACCGTTTGATGCAAATTTTCTGCACTGCAAAAAAATCTCCATCTTAACAAGTCACAACAGATATCATAGTGTTGAAATCTTTTTTTTTTCTTATTAAAATGTGTGAAAAAATATGCAAGTGGGATGAAATAATCCCACTTATTTCCAATTCAGTTTCACTTGTTTTCAGATTTTTTCTGGGAACAAGTGTGAATATGTTGAAACAAGGCAGAATAAAGCAGATCAGCCCACTAGTATCAAGAAAATGACACTTGACTCAAGAAAAATCTGGAAACAAGCTGATTTGCATTGGAAACAAATGGAATTATCTCATCTCACTGGCTGTTTTTTCCACTTTAAACGGTCAATATGAAGCTAAATAACATGAGATGGCAATTTTTATTTCAGTGTGTCAGTGCTTTAGTGTTGCAGAATCAAAGTGTGTAAAAAAAAAAAAAAGAAAAAAAAAATGCTGGAGCGGAGATTCATGGAAAAACCGATCCCTCTTACAAAAAGCATAAAGGTACAGAATAAATTTAGCCCCGCCCCCCTCCAAATAATTGGCTGTATATAATTGAATCATATTGTCAGCTGGGATCCGTAGTTCTTACAGTTTCCACAGAGGTAGAAAATAAAATGATTTCACCCCTTCGCCCCTCCCCAACTGTCCCACTGTACATGTGTGTCTTTCCGTGTCTGTGTGTGTGTGTGTGTGTGTGCTGGTGAGTGTTAGGTAGAGTTCAACCATACTGGTGACATCAATCTGCCTGTTCTTTATTAGACGGAGCAGTGAGCTGTAACTGACTGCATTGTCCACAGATGGACTGGGGTCCATAGCACACGGGACCCTGGTCAGCCACCCTGACAATACAATCAATAACCACACACTCATTATGGGAGCCCTGCCTGCCTTCCTGCCCCGTGGAGCCTTCCCCTGCGCCTCACCCTGCCTTTAACTCTGTCTTCCCCTTTCAGCCTCCCTCTCCATTTTCCTCTACCTACGTCTTCCGTTAGTTCTCCCCCCCTCCCATGTATCACCTCTGTGTTTGTATGATGCGTCGTTTCTCTGCCCCACATACTCTCTCATTATATCAAGGGTGAGGCGACACTGCGTCTGTTCCCCACCCCGGCTCCTGCGACTCAGGGTGCTCCGGTATTCTGCAGTGAGGTTGGACAGTAGCAGATGACAGTGATCCAGCATGGAGCCCGGGGCCTATAAATGGTAATGCCCTCCACTTGCCTTCCTCATAAAGCATAATAAAAGGAGGTTATAAATCCTACCAATTAGCTGCGTCCATCAGTCGCCTTAATTGGAGTGTCGTGACTGGCTAGGGGATGACCTTGTGTGCCAGAGAGCCAAGACAGACGAGGGGGCCGGAGGGGAGATCTATGTGGATGTGGAGGACTTGGGCTTCTTTAAATCAACTGTATCTAACAGCCCATACTGTAGTTAAGGGTTGAGCCATATGGTGGTAAAACGTTCATGCTGGCTGTTGATGTCTTTGGTGCGAATGCGTGGGGTTTTTCAAACGTGTGTGGATGTGCCTCTGGGCTGCCGGAGTCAGAATGCTAAAGGAGTAATCCAGCCCAAAATGACATTTTCATCATGATCTACTCATATTCATGTCACGTGAAAATCCAGTGAAGTTCATAAGACCATCAAACACACAGCAAGTTACCCTGCAAAAACAAACAAAAAAAAACTATCTCACCAAGTCATACAGTCTCATTTTCAGTTTTAAAATCTTGTTTGTCTTGAAACAAGTGAAAAAAAGGCCAACAACTTGCTTCCAGAATTTCCTTAACTTAAATGTCATTTTGTGAAAGTGAAATTGGATCGGAAACAAGTGGGATTATTACATCCCACTGACATTTTTTTTCAGTTGTTTGAAGAAAAACAAGATTTTCAAGATTCAAAATTAGACTAAATGACTTGTTAAGATGGAGATTTTTTGCAGGTCCAGAAGAAAGATAAAATGTCCATCATATTTCTCCAAATATTAGGTTTGCACTGTGGGTCCAACAACAAGACCAACATTTGCCGATTTTCTACATCATACAAACTTCAGTGGAGTTCTGACTCACATGGGGGCGGGCAGATTTTGGGGTGCACTCACTAAGCTTATAGTCTCCTCACACTCCAACAGAAATTTGCCTTTGATCCGAGCCCACAGGTGTCCTGGACTCAATAGGCTCCACTCATTCCGAGGTGCGGTGATTCTCCTCTCTTCCCCTCAGCGCGCCCGTTAAATCTGCGCTCTGTCCTCCTGTGGGCTTGGCCACCAAACCTCGCCTCTCAACACCTCAGTCAAGCGCTCTCTGTGGCCACTCAAACCTGAGACCTCCGCTTCCGCTCCCGCTCCTAACATCCACTATCCAGTGACACCGCGCGCTCTGAGAGGAAATAGAGGGCCCATTTGTCTGTGGAGAGCTCCATGTGCAGGCATTGATGTGTCCTTACACTGCGCTGTCTCTCTCTCTCTCTCTCTCTACACCTTAGGATTAGGCAGCGAGGCCCGGTTAACCAACCAGTTGTTGGAGGAGAGTCTCTCCCCAGCTGACTGAGAGCCTGCTGACAGTTGTTTCCTTTCTCTCTTACCGTCCGGAGATAATTCAGTCAGCGGGCTTTGAACTGCAGATAAGGGAGGAAGAGGATGATCCCTGGGATGGGCCTGCAGTGCGTTTGGGGCAAGGGGACGGGAGCAGAGGAGGGCAGGGGGGAAGCGGGGAACAGGTGTGGGAACTGGAGCACCTCGAGGGCCGAGCCAGATAAAACCAGATGAATCATTCACACTGCACTTTTGCTATAATGCA
>OMLF01011559.1:0-10149 GCA_900302615.1 Holocentrus rufus
TGTGTGTGTGTGTGGGGGAGAGGAGGGGCGGGGGGGGGGGGGGGGTCGGGAGGTGGTTAATACTGAGCCGCCCAGAGAGCGCCTGTGATAAATCCACAGTTTGGACACAAGCCATGAGCGGAGGACAGGTCTGCTCTGTGATTAACTTTAGATGGAGGAGACTACAGTCCTGGGATCACGGCTCCTGGCGGATTTGAGGACAAAGCTTACATACAGGATGAAGGAAATCACACCGTCTGCAAGATCACATGTGGGTCACTGTGTCCTCATCTGTTGTTTCCCACAATAATGGCAAATAATGAAAGGTTATTACAGAGAATCACAGACTTCTACGGTTTAGAGATTGATTTTCCAATCCAGTGTCGGGGTCACTTTTGAAGAGCTATCAGAAAACACGGTGTCCATGGCAGCAAATGAATATGGCAAAAATGGCATTCTGTTGCTGCTGCTGTTTGTGTATGCATGTGTGTGTGTGTGTGTTGGACGTAAAGGCCTCTCTGTGACCCTTGAGCAAATGCATAAGCCCCTCCGAGGGACTGATGACATTTCTCTGTGTTGGTGTGCCATACACATTACATCCACGGTTCAACAGGAGCCGTGATCTGCCCTCTAGATGGCATTCAGTGTCACCTTAATCACTTCTGACACACTTCTCATGACCCCTTTCCATTACTTATCGAAGGGTGTCACAGGATCAAGCTGGGCAGTGCAGCCTGAGATATACCCAGTATCCACTATTTTATTTTTGATTTCGTTTTTTTTTCTGTTTTTGTGAGTTTGCTTTGGGTTCAAATATATACAAAATATATATATATTGTCTTCTTTCTTCAATTTTCACTTTTCTTATTGCCTGTTTTAGGTCGGCTGAGCAGGTCAGCAGTGTGATTCCCTGCCTCCTGACCAGAGACTGATTTGGTGTGCTGCATGAGAGATGTTTTGTTGTCGTGGATGTGCGTGAATAACAATCAGGGAGAGAGAAAAGGAGAGGGTGCGTAACCTATTTTGAATGCTCGGTGTCTTTCTCTGAAATTGATACGAAGCAAACAGTGTGACACGTGTATCTGTCTACTGAATGGGAATTAGACACACACAAAAGCACATCAAAGGGTGTGATTGAGGCGGTTTGTTCCACAGGAGATGAGTGAAGGAAACTCAGCCAGTCATTTCAGATGTGAATTACTTTCATCATCCTCAAACATATGGCGGGCCATAATAATCATGTTAGTGTTTTTACTTTGAAACAGAGAATTTGCTGTTTCACAGTGTCTTGAGGGACAATAAAGACGGCCTGTTTCTCTCCTTATTCATAGGCAGGGCAGCATACATGCGTATTGCCCTGGATTTCTGTCCTTCATGGAGCAGAAGCAAATCTGTCTCTAATGCTGCTTCACCTCTGAATTGATGCTGTGTAGAATTACAAGTCCAAATGTCCTCCCATATTCAGCCTGTAGCTCTAACACACTGTTCATATGGAAAAAGGCGAATGAGAAATGACTAATCAGTCAAGTGCTCCAGTTTCCAGAATGAGAAGTTTGTGTGGTAATACGGAAAGTATTTTTTTTTTTTTTTTTTACACAGTGAAGGAATACAAAAATACAACTCTAACTGTGCCAAGGAGTGTTTGATGCCCTGCCAACCTTGGAGTGAAAATATTTGGCATTACCCTCGCATCATTTTCAAACACACAAGATCTGATACTGATAGCACTTATTCCACAGATCCCCGTCTTTTAGGATGAATATAAGCCGCTACGTGTTTCTCAAATAATTGCATCCAAGACTCATGGGATGAAGACCTGCGCAGTTTCAATGCCGGGCCACAGTGTTCTAGTTTCCCCTAAGGTTGGATCATGGCCCATAGTGGAGGGAAGCGGTGTCCCGTTTCAGGTCTTTCATACCAACACAGAACTGGCCAGACAGACCAGAGCTGATTCTGGGGCGAGGGCAAGCAGATAAATAGAGTGAGAGGGGGGTAACAGCAGCCACTCTCAGAGAAGGACAGCAGGAGGAGTGAAAGAGGAGAGAGAGAGGAGACGCAAAGACAGTCCCAGAGGCAGAGAAGAGGCAGCTGGCTCAGAGGTGTGTGTGTCCTATTTTTAGTTTCCCTCATGTACATCTCCTACTCAAACAGCTGCTGGAGCATTTGCACACCAAAAGATTTCAGCACCGTGGTTTCCGCAGACCAAAGTCCCCGCAGCAGCAAAGTTTAACATCACCATGGCGGGGATGTTGCAGTGTTTATTGGCTAAAAGCTGAAGTCCCACCTCTGTACATATGCTACAAGATGATGCAATAAGCCTCCCCGAGGTTGTGTTTTTGTCAGGTTGAGTTACTTTTACGCACGAAGGCAACGGTGAGGTGTACCATAAAGTCACATGACGAGAATGCGACTAAAGCACGCAGCCTGCAGCCTGGCCAAGAGGCGGGCTGTAAATAGCTTACGTCCCACATGAGTAATGTATGGAGGGACACAAAGGGCTGAGACAGCACACACAGGAGGTCATTAATGACATGACATGTGAAGAAGCCACACATATCTTGTGGAACGGTAGGTATGCAATGCAGCTTCCCTCATATAAGCTGCCCAAAATACTTTACTTAGTATTTCCCAAAAAAACATGACACTTTGACACCATTATGGTCACAAAATATTCCCAATATCCTTCAGGAAATCTTAAAATGTTCCTACAGAATCTGACATGTAATATTCACAATACATTTTTGTTGTTACCAGAAGAGTGGATGCCTCAGATTTATATTTGATAAATAAACGAAAAAAAATCTCTTTGGAAAACCTCATTTAGACAGTGACAGAAACTGTTTTTGCTGCAATAATGACTACTGCATACGCAGGTAGGGAGCAATTTGGTGTGCTACCAAGAAGTAAAAAAAGAGGTTGTTTCATTTATTTATCATATATGAAATATTTATAACATTCAATCTGCTAGCGGAGGAGGACCAGGCAGAACAAACTGTGGGTGGAAGAACCACAGAGTTGCTTTATGGATGGATGTTAAAAAAAGCATCTCGTGGAGGGCCACCTGCTACTCAGCATACATTCTCTCTGTAAATTACATTCCCAGGCTTTCAGACAGTCCTGCTTTTGAGCTGACCTAGACTGACAGCGTACTGTAAGCCATTTATATCACATGATGTCTTTTTGCAACTTGACTTAATCTGCAAGAGACTGGGAGTGGAAGCCCCACCTGGAAAAAAGGAGAGACAGACAGCTATACATAAAGACACACACACACACACACACACACACACACACACACACACACACAGTTAAACAGAAAATTGTAGACGTTCAGGTTGGTCCAGTTTGACAGGAATAGTTTGTAATCCAAACACAGGCTGCAGCCATGTTTCCATTAAGAGAGAAAACTGCCTTTCTCATCTGTTCTTGTTTTCTTTCTTTCTTTCTTTCTTTCTTTTTTTAACAGATGTCAGTCAATATATGTTACTGAAAAAAAAGATAAAAATGAGTCAGCTAATCAGTACCTGGGAAGCACTGCTGCATGTATGACAGCACGTAACTTTTGGGTGGAGGATTAGTTCTCCTGAAAAGGAGAAGTTAATTACGCTGCTTTGATGCACCTAAAGTGCTGTTCGATTTGCGGTTAATCCTCATCAAACCGCTGCACGAGGATTACGCATTTTGACTGACACCTTGTTCCAATGAAGCTGCAGAAACACATACTTGCACAGTTTGAAACACAACCCCACACACACAGTCAAATGATCAAACACCCTCGCGGAGAGAGAGAGAGAGAGAGAAAGAGAGAGAGGGGAGAGGCATTGCTGAGACAGATCACATTCAATGAGTTAGCAGCACTCTCTGAGTAAGACAGCATTTTAAATAAAACATGAAAGCCAGAGAAGAAGGCGCTCCTCCTTATACAGCAACTTGTGACAAGCAATGATATTCTGAGAGACAGCACACCGAGCTCAGAGCCATCCCTGGGGAGACACTCCTCCTCTCTATCACATAGACTATATATCAGGACCATCAAACGTGGTACCTCATCCCACCACATACAGGGCTTCACAGTGGGGCCCGGACTGACCGTTTGGGCTGTGAGACAATAATAAGCATTTATGTATTGACTTTCTGTGAGCCACAAAACTGTTGAGCAGCTGTATCCTTGACTGGGTGACAGAAGGCATCCTTCCAAAGGTCTGCTGCTTATACTGAACAAAACTAACTTCAGTCCTCAAGCAAGTTCACTGCTTTAAATCCAGAGAGAATTATCCAGATATAAACCAAGTCATTTGCCACACAAACTGCCCTGAATGCAGTGAAAAATCTGTCCTTTTTTTTAAATTTTATTTTATTATTACAGGCTACCCCTTACTCTGCCAGAGCCATTAAAGTCTAAGAGGCTTGAATGGAAGGGCCTGTATCAACACTGATATGAACATGTGAATAAGTCATGGCTAATCTCCCGCTCTCTCTCTTTCTGTTTCTCCCCCTCTCTCTCTTTAAAAGCCATACATTTTAAGAATTCCCCAAGTTCTGCTGACGTGAAGAAAGGGATGAAAGATTCATGCTTGTTTAAAAAATTCAAATGGATGTCCTGAACTTTCAGTACATAGCCAATATGGGTAAATAATTTATTCCCAGGGATGTAAGAATGGGAATTTGGGGTTTGAAGTTAAGTGTGCAAATGAAATCCAAACAATAATAAGGCAAGTGTAGAGTGGAAAAATGATGGGAAAAAAACTAGATAAGATGAGGGAGCTGAGGTAGACCATTATAAGCATAACCAACATTGTGGTACCTTTGTATATTCAGCATGGATCAGGACTCACTGCTATGCATTTCTACATTTGCTTAGTTTCATTTAATTTTCAGTTATTCGGCCTAATCTGGACTATGCTGATACTTGAAGGTGATGATCAGAGGAGGCTTGTGAATGCAGAACTAGTGAATATGCCTATGCACCAGCAGAGGGAGACCATGGCACATGACAATGTGAAGACAACTCTGCTTTTTTTTTTTTTTTTTTTCATGTTTAGGCCTGTACCACTTTATATCAATGAGTGAAGAATATGCAGGGAACCACACATGGAAATAAAGCGGAAGGTGAGGTGACTGAATCAGGGACTATCTGAATGATTTGGTATGTAAACACTGTAGTCCATAATTAGCCTACCAAAACTATTCAAATGAACGCATAACTTAGAACCACTTAACCAACTACTAAAACATGTATTAAAAACATAATATTTACTGATGGCGTTTAACAGGCTGTTATTTTCCTCACATTTCCAGGTTTGGCTGCATCATTAGATGCTATGGTGGCGTCAAATCAAGACATCTTCACCTGTTAAGGGTTAAAATTAGTCAGACATGAGACTGAAAACCGGTACTGTGTGCATCACAAGTAGCCTTCCTACAGTTTCTAGCTGGTTATTGGTATCTGGGACGTGGCAACCGGCTTGTTTCCACAGGTGTGTGGCTGCCTTCACATAATTCGAGACGGACAGTAAAAAAAAGTCGATATGATGTAGAGCTCGCGCGGCTGCCCTGCGACGCCGTCACGTTTGGTTCCGTCAGCGACGCACTGCGTCACGGCGACAGCGGCAGGGACGAAGTAGCTGCGCATTTCCAAATCGGAGTTTATGGGATATAAGTCTGACTGTCCGCAGCTGCTTGAGTCGTAAGTGATTGTTAAACTGACTGTGCTGTTTACGACAGAATAATGACCATTTCTTCCACTGAGGATACTTCCTGTTCTTACCTTACCTGTGCGGTCAGGTGAGCTGACATGACACCTGTACGCATGTAGCACCAGTACTACCACGCAAGCTGTGTGCAGTGTTTACAAAGTTCTTTCTCTTATCTCATGTAGTTCATGTTATCAGATCTATGGAGTCACGTGGTGGTATTGATAGGTGATATTATAGAGGACTGAAGTGTTACTGTATGACTTTCATTGTAGTATTGTTGATATGAAGATTCTGTCACTGAATTAGCCTGTCATTATTTTCTTTTCCAGCATGGTGGATTACAGTCTTTCAGATGTATCTAGATTCACCCAGAGAGCCCTTTTAAAATGGAGGAGTTAGCTCTGCTGGAGTTGCTGGAATGTCCTCTGTGTTTTGGGCAGCTGGATGTGTCAGCCAAGGTCCTGCCCTGCCAGCACACTTTCTGTAAGTCCTGCCTGCAGAGGCAGGAAGCTTCCCACTCCCAGCTGCTCTGTCCCGAGTGTCGCACTCCTGTCCCGGCCAGGTCAGTGGAGGAGCTCCCCCCTAACCTCCTGCTGGTGCGGCTCCTGGAGGGGGTTCAGGGCCCCACGGGGTCGAGGAGGAGCAGACAGTCTGCCCGCTACATGGTTCCCTTGATGCGGGACAGCTCAGCAGTCAGAGAAGGTCAGCAGCAGGAGTCTCTGGGTACTCAATATAAAGAGAAGCAAGGTTACAATGAGGTGAGTGGGGGACCTTGACCTAAATCTATCCTGAGTGGAAGAGACTGGAAAAGTATGATGATGCCGTTTTTATCTTAAAGACAAGTGTGGAAACAGGACTAAGACATCCTACTCAAGTAGAGGTACTGTTACCTCAGTGAAAGTAAAGTTACCGGTGTAAAAATCCTTTTAAATAATGATGAAAAAGTTCATTTAAAAGGTACCCAGAGAGAAAGTTCTGAGTTTTGAGTTACTTTTTAGAAAAAATAACTTTATTACATATGTTTTACATGCAGTTCTAAAAGAATGAGAGGATAAAGTTCAACTTAGATTCTTTTAACAGGACAGTATTGAAAATATAAAATAAAGAGCAAAAACAAAGCCCTTCTCTGCTGACTGACTACTCACTGTAAAATACAGTTTGCCAATCTATGTTGGTCCAGTTTCTGATGCTTGTGGAGAGCCACAAAACTCACACTCTATGATGGATGTGATATAAAATGGATCTAAATACAGTAAAAACATAATTACTTGACTCATAGAACTGCAAAGTACTCTGAAAAGCCACTTACAGCAGCGTTTGTAATTTAATTACATTTGTTACTTCCACCTTTGCTTAATGAAGCATACAACTGAATCCAGTTATTCCTGTTGCGCCTTTATGCACTGGTATTATTAGCCTTTCAAATTAGGTGATTAGTTGTTACTTTTTCGAAACTGAGGTGAAGTTACAGTAAAGTTTTATTGCCACAACTTCATTGTCCTAATTTTCACTATCATGGAGACTTAAGAAAACCATTGTAACTAAGAAAATTAAAAAAAAATGTCTGATATGTTACTGATGAACTAAAATGGCTTACTGATATTGGCAATAGCAAAAATACAGCCTAGACACTTTTGTTAGTGGAGTTAATAAGTCCCTGACTGTACCCATGCAAACCTGTTTTGTCTACAGCTAATAATGAAGCACTCTTACTAGGAACTTTGACTGTAACCCTCAGGGCTTCCACTCCTGCAACAGACTCAGTTCAATGACTCAGTAATTACTTAAATATTACCAATCCAACTTGTCAGAAATCTGAGAAGTTGGATTGGTGTGTCATCATCACGTTAAATACCACGTCCTTTTCAGTGCTTGTCTGTAAGCAAATTTTCCCACAGGAGAATTTGCCAGATGATGCGTGCTGATATGTACGCCATGACATCAAGAAACACAGTGTGACTGTGATATTATTGCTCTTGTTTGATCTCCTGTAATATCGACAGTATAATACTTACTGCAGTTATTTGTTAAATTTAAAAAAAAAAAAGCCCCAAGCAAATTAATTATGTAAAACAACTTAATTACTCGTGAACCAGTTTTCCCAAATGTATTCTTCACTGGAATTTCGGGTACAGTTTACATCACTTCACCGAGCTTTGATTAACACAACACAAAAAATTAGCATCCTCCAGTGACTTCATTGTAAGACAAAGTGAAAACTGCTAAACCCAAACGAACCTGGGCAGATGTGCTAATAGGTTTGGTATACTGTGAGATAAAACACACAAACTTGTTTTTTTATTAAAAGCGTCCCTGTAGGTCTGATATTTACGATGATGCCAATCTTGATAATGATGATAATTACATTAATGGATTGTAAACAGCATGGTAATTTTAAACATGTATTTACATGTATATTTGACAAGCTCATAATTCCTTTATATCCCCGTGGAAAATGTCCAACTCTGCAAATCTTGGAGGTTGTTTTTTTCTTTTTCAAAAGGCATTCACTTTGTGAGAAGTCATTATCATTATAGTATTATGTATATTGCTGATTAATAATAGAAAACCTCTGAGCTTTCTTGTTGCACTGTGCCACAACATCACTGAATAGGTTTTACTGAGAGCAAGACGTTGACAGTAACGCACTAATTAAAACATGTGTCATTGAACACATTTGCATTTCTAGATCATGACACTGTGCATGTGTGTGCATTCAGAAAACAATATGTTAATTACAACATACAGTATGCTGTGTCAGCACCGTTGTTAAGAGATAGAGTCAAAAGTAACACCAGTGGATGTCGAGCCAAACTCGACACACCGGCAGTGACACATCCTTGTTGAGAGTGTGTGACATGCATGTTTGGACTGGGGCATTTTGCAGATATTTTGAGCTAGGTCTATTTTTGTTCCCAGTTGTTTTGGCCTATTATCTCCCCACCTCTCCCATTCTTGTTAACAAATGTCTTCTCCAAAGTGCCTGGTCCCACTTTGTCAGCGTAGAAGTAGGTCAAACTCAAAAGTTTCATGTTTCACCCAGGGGAAACACACTTGTATTGGCAAGACACTGTATTTTTTTTATCTGTCATCGGGGGAGAGTGCCGCCTAAAGCCTCTTGGCGCCCCAAATCCATAAAAAGATTGATTTCAATGTTTTGAATAATATTGTCATTTATCATGTTGCTCAAAATACTCCGGGTCGCTTCAACATGTGACTTCCTCCCCGCTCTCCAGGCCGCTGCCAGAGCTCTTCACGGCCAGAGAGGGGACGCCCCGGGAGAGCTGGTCCTCGCCCCCGGTAGCAGTATCACCCCGAAACACAAGGTGGATGAGAACTGGCACTACGGAGACGGTGACAGCAGCAGCGGGCCGGTCACTGCCAACATGCTGCAGGGTGTCGGCCAGATGCCTCAGTTACAGTCCCAGTCGCCGGCTCTCTGCAGGGCGCTGTGCGACTTTAACCCCAAAGAGACGGATCTGGAGGACTGTAAATATTGTCTCAGCTTCCTCAAGGTCTGTCTGCCGCTGGAAGGACTTAGATATGACAACGGGGGGAAAAGCTCGTCTTGACGGGGTTCAATCATGTGGGAACAGTTTGCGTTGGGTGGATTACATGAAAATGAGAAGGTGGCGCATTGAGAAAAATGTGTGAGACTAATGATAAGAGGGCAAACTTATGAGAGAAAAAAGTTTCTATGGACAAAATGGGGGATAAGTTGATGCAATAGTGGAGCGGCTGTTTTCTTCTGCAGAATTGTAATATAAATACAGGTGCAAAAGAGGTCCACCTTTTCAGACAGGCCTGTCCTAAGATAAATAAGTGTTTTGTAAAGAAAAGACCATGTTATGTTCATGGTGCACTCTTAGAAAAAAAGGTTGCAAAATACCAAATTTCAGCCTAAATCAGCACTTGACAGATAATGATATTACTTTTTAAAGATGATATTGGCCACTGATCAGTCTGCTGACATATTGGTCCAACCCTAGAGTACATGATTTTTTCCCCCTAAATTCTGGTCCACTTGAATATGGGATATCCTGGTCAGAACAAATTATTACCAAGATGGACTCTCCACTCCCACATTAGTATTCATGCCATTCATTGTGCTCCACACTCTTGGTCCTGTGGAGTGCCGGCTCCTTAACACTTTCAACATCACCCTGCCGTGCTTTATTCGACACAGGATGGCAGCACATGAAGATTATGTAAAGCACAGGAAGTTCCCAATAGTCTTAACACATAATGGTCATTGCTTTTTTTTTTCTTTTTTTTTTCTCGCTCCGTTCACTGTTTGAGGGGATCTGAGTAACAAGCGAGACTTGTGGAGCTAGAGGCACAGACCTCTGCTGCAGTGGTTGTTACTTACCGTGAAGGATTTCTGAGGGAGTTATATAAGGGCCTTAGTACTTGCATGCTCTCCATTAAAGCACACTCGATCCGGGCTTCTTTTTTTTTTTTTTTTTTTTTTTTT
>OMLF01011559.1:10169-27054 GCA_900302615.1 Holocentrus rufus
AGCAGATGGTCAGATGGGTTTTTGAGAGGGGCTGGCTGCAGAAAGGACTGGGCCTGCAGACACAAAGGGAGTTGATGTCACATGGTGCTGGGGAACGCAGGGCTTGGAGGGCTTCTGAGCTGAGTGCTCAGTCTTCAAGGCTAGCACACTCTATTCTAAGCACCTTTCATCTTTCTTTTTTTAACTCTCCCTCTGACTTTCACCTTTTTCTTCTAAAATTCACTTCTTTCTCCGTTTCCTCTCATGTCACATCCTTATTTACAGGGAGACATCCTGACTGTCATCAGGCGGGTGGATGAGCATTGGATTGAAGCAAAACTAGGGGACAAAGTTGGAGTTTGCCCTCTGCAGTTTACAGAGGTTGGTTCTTTTTTGTTTGTTTGCTTCTTTCTTTCTTTCTCTCTTCTGTGTTGAGGCCTTTCATTAAGCTTGCGTTACCTGCCGGTCACCAGTTTGATCTGAGGGTGTAGCTGCGGTACTGAATTGAACTATTGATGTTGTTGCTGAATATCATTCATTACAGTTCACTGGCGGGGCACTACCTTGATTTTCTTTCAAATCTTTGATTCATCCGTAAATGTCACTCTTGCACTGCAAAGTGCTGAGGCAGGGAGCTAATCCCCGTTTCCCTGCTGTGTCTGCAGCCGCTCATTAGCGTGTGACTGTGAGGCTTACTCAGGTTTGCAGAGCTTGCTTAGCTAGCTGGCAGTCAGTTGTTTTCCTCTGTACTTTCTTCCTCCAGAAAATGAACTTCATCCGTGGCGGGTAAATTTGCATCCCCTCACGCAGGAGGGTTAAATCGGTGCTTAATTCTGTTGTAGAAAATGTTTTCGTGTTTTGAATCCATCTCCCCTCATCTGTTCTATTATTGTTTTCCCTCAGTTTTTTTTTACTCCTCTCCTCCGCTCGGTACCCATCTCCTCCTCTTACTCCTCCTCTCCTCTATTGCTCATCCATGTCTTTTCCCGAAGCTCCGCCTCAGCGCTGCTCTTCATCTCTCTACCTCTGTGCTCTCTCCTTTCATCATCCTCCTCTATCCACTTTTCTCCTCTCCCCTCTCTTTATGAGCCTGCCTCTCCTCGTGTCGTGCAGCCAAGCGTGAAGACACAGTAATGCTTTCTCTGCTTGGGTGGCATAACAACACATCACTGTGGGGAGTGAGAGCTTTAACCCTGCCCTGCCTGCATGCCACACAGCCTGGCTGTGCAGCACTATACTTCACTTTGCCTCCTGCTCCTCTCTCAGCACCAGCCAGCCCTGCCTGGCTGACTGGCTGGTACTTCTCCTCTCGCCTGCCTGCCTGCCTGTCCAACAAGTTGTAGTGGTGAGTGAGGTTGTGAAAAGTAGGTGTATTCAGACAGCCTTGTCACTGATCAGCCGGGTACAGAGGTCGACAGACACTAGTAGCACCTGGGAGCGATTTAGAAAGGATTTTCCCAACTGATGGTCGACTGTTTTCTGCGTGAGACATGGTCATGACTTTCACTTTGGTTTCTCTTTTTGTTTCTGATGTTTGCAATTTATTCTCTTGCAGCCAAACTCAGTGGCTGCCAAACTCCTGGAGGGAAAGAGTCGGAGGGGAAGTGACTCAGCAGATTTTTACCACCGGACTGGGAGCTGGGGCAAAGACAAGGCCGCTGAGGCGTCCAACAGGACCACCCATTCTGGAGTCCTCGCTGTCCCAGCAAAGACCCCCATTATCAATGCTTTGCCCCTCCCCAACCAACGCAAACAACCCAGTGTCAGCGGCACTTTTTATCATACGACCAAAGGACAGACCTCCAATATCAGCACCTTCAATAGCCTCAACCATCAGGGTCAAGCACCCCACCTCTCTGCCACCCAGGGCCCCGCTCAACCCTCTAGGGTGACCTCCCAGCACATGAAGCGCCACCCTGACGGCGCACACAGACACCTGTCACAGGTGAGTCATGTGCCTACAAGTCTGCTTTTATCTACCCGGTTTAATGTTTTCTTTGAGCTCTTCTTTTTTTTTGTTCCTCTCTATCCTTGTCTCTGAGCTAAACTATGTTTTGCTTCTAGTGTTTATTTTTTCTTTTGTTGGTGCTGTTGTGATTTGTCCCAATAGAATATGTGCACTTTGCAAAAGACGTCACGGTTTTCTTTGAAATAATGGATGTTTTTATTAAGCCGAAAGGGATCAAGTTGTTCTCAGAGGACAGGGAGGGAACCATTACACTTAACTTAAGGAATGAATGAGAGAATGAATGAGACAGAGAGGCAGCGCCCTTATGTTGGCCACTACATGAATAAGCGGCTCTCATCAAGATTCACGGAGGAAGACAGATGTGGAAAAGGGCTAGAAGTGAAAGATGTGAGGATAAATGGAGCAAGGAATGGAGGTGTGTGGAAGGGAAACTTCAGGAAACCACAGAGTTTAATCAGAGTCTTGGGAACTAAGCCAGGTTTCTCCCACAGAGATGAATAGCAGTCCAACATGGCATATGCTCTTTCTTTCATCAGCTCAGGGGAGCTAGAAGGACTCAGGGGAAGGTGTGTCATGCTCTTCACCAGCAAATTAGGATAGGTAAATTGGCAGAAATGTGCACCGAAAATAAGGAAATCTTTTTGATATGTAACAGATGTTCTAGTTTAACATTCATACCAGACCCAATTTCTGGACATTTATGAACTTACAGTACTTACTTTCAGTAAATACTGGAAGTAAATACTTGTCATTTCAGCTTTATCTACCAGCTAAACTTGACTCCAACATGCTCCTATTTTAACATTTTGACTTTACTGTTTCATTCTTGCACAATGCTCTTTCTGTCAGTAAAAAGAAAATCCATCAGTTGGATATTGTCCAAAACCTGAAGAGTTCTTAAACCATGAAAGATAAGACAACATGCTTGTAGTTTGCTTTGAGGCCTCAAACTAAGGACAATATACTAAAAAACAAACTCACTATCATTAATCATGTGATCACAAGATGATGAACATTCATATGGGATGTTTTCATCTTTCTAAATTAGAAAAAGATGATTTTGAAACTGCATTGCTTCACTCTCTCAGTCCAGATTTCTCTAGAACCAGGGAAGAGTTCACATGTGGTAACAGAGGAGTAATACAGGAACGAAAATGGGACAATGAGGCTTTTTCATACATATTCTGGAGCAAGGACCAAAATATATACAGTTTTGTCAATGAATGGCCTTTGAATAGTCTGTGAAGATGTCAAATTGTAAGAATATTATACTAAATTAAATCTTATGAAAATGTTTTTTTGTTTTGTGAATACAAGTTATGTAGCTGCAAAACTAACCATTCATTAAATAAAAAAATGACAAATAATTGTTACAAGCTTAATGAGGTTATAGCTAGCTAGTGCCTGAGTGCAGTGCCAGCATAAGAAGCTCTGCAAAATTTAATTATATACCAACCTGCTGCCAAGTGACCTGCCCTCTGAGATAATGATTTTCTTTGAGTAGAAAATGTACTCCTCTATCCTGCAGTTATACCTGTCAGAGAGTAAAACGCTACAGCTTATGCAGTTTGGAGAAATAACAGGAGAGAGAAGCAGGGAGGGGGATGAAAAGGAGGAAATGGGAGGACGAGAGGAAGAGGAATAGGCGAGGAGAGGAAACGTTAAAAAGAACAGGAATGGGAAAGGAGCTCGGAAGAGAGGCAGAAGCAAAACAAAAAAAAGTTGTGAGGTTTAGAAAGGCAAAACACAAGGAGTAGGAGGAGGAGGAGGAAGGAGAGTGAGCTGTGGAGAGTGGGAGGCTTGGAGAGTCCCTCACTCTGTCTGCTTATCTCCCTCATGCTGATGATGATGAGTCACTGGCAAAGTTAGTTACATAACAGACCCCCTCTCTCCCTGCCTTAGAACTCCTTCCTCTTCACTAAGCAGGTAACACTCCCTTTCACATCAGTGGGCCAATAATAGCAGACAAGCCACACGCCTCCCCACTTTAAAGGAGAGGAGGACTCGGTCCCTAAAGCTGAGGCTGAGCTCCCTATTGACCAAGACAGCATGCAGCGCTATTCTTGGTATTGCCTCCCATCCGCTCTCACCTCTGGCCCCACTGTTGCACAGTGATGTGGCTTCCCACCAGCTCTGGGTAAAATAATCATGCAGTGTGAGTCTCAGCATGTTTGGTGAAAGGCAGAATTCAGGATGATTTTTTTTTTCAATCCTTTTTATGCAGAGAATATCAGCATAGGAAAGCACCATACCATATAATTTGTTTTAACATACATAAGTTACAGTGCAGTAGTTACGACGGTTACAAAAGTTTATGTGTAATCAGCTTGTATTGTAGCTTGTGGGTTGTGGGCTGAACCACAAATTCATGTTTAAACTCTTAACTCTTAGTAATTTATTTAGGGAGATTTTCACTGTGTGTTGGTTGTGTATCCAAAGTCACATTTCATTTACTTTAGAAAACCTTACCTAAAATTCATACTTTTAAACATGCAAGATGCAGTTGTTGAAACTCTTAACAATCTTTTTCTGTTCATAGTTTTCATTTTCAACCAGAAAATTTTTTTTGTTCTTTTTGATAACGTGAATTCAAAATTAAAAACTTGAATGGTGACGGTTGATGACTATGGATCCCTGACATGGTGAAATAGAGGGGCGCTACTGTTTTTTGCTTCACTGACAACTTTGAGAGCCAGATCTCACAGAGCTCAGTATACAGATGAGATATGACACTGGTTACGATTTCATGCATGGAGACTTTTCTCCTTATTGCTTTTACTCAAGGAACCTGGTTTTGGATCAGTGCATGTTAACATCACGATTCAGTTAGAATAATCGAATGAAAATGTCATACACTGATTGTAAGACCTCAATATTAAATGTACTGCTCTTCGTTAAAATCTTTCATCTTTCACTTTTGGTTTTCATCATCTGCACAAACTCAGACTTGTACAGGATTATGCTTTAAAAGTAAAGTTTGCACAGATTGCCATTGGGATCATAATCTCTTTAGAGATAATCTTGCTTTGGCAAAGAGGGAGGGGTAGCCAACACATGCACCTTTTCATACTTTTTTTGTGGGTTGACTGTTCTAGCTAAACATGGTCAGGAATACTCAGTCAGTTGCTTGATTTATGAAATCAGGCATCAAGGCATCAAAGTTTCATGTAAACAGCTTAAATTGAATGAGACTTTATTCAGAGTATGGCCAGTTGCGGGGTTGCTCTGTCTAAATACAACCTCTACACTTGGCCAAAGTACGACTGCAGCATGTACCTGAGACAGGCTCTTAGTGTCTGATGAAATGCACACCAGAAATGGAAAAAGATGTGGACTAATGAGACGATCTGCATAATTGAAGACATGAAGAAATTTAGTGGTTGGATTTATTACTTGATCTATTACGCAATATTTGCAAGAGGATGACAACACTATGCAGTTAAAAGATAGTGATTTCACATAAGCATAATATCCACTACTTCCTTTCTCTCTCTCTCTCTTTTGTTCACTCTGCTCTCCACACTCAACTCTGCACTACAGATGATGTTAAGATCACAGGACAGGAAGTTCCTAACATCTCATGGTCGCAGCTCCTTTCATCTATAGTCTCCTCTATTATACCATTTGCTCTGAATGTTACAAAAGACTAAGTTCAGCATGTACTATGGACAGTGGTGCTCATCCATCTCCTCTATATGACGTCAGGCTGGCATGTCTTCAGGATATACCGTACTATGCAAACTTCATCTCCTTTTACTTCTGCCTCACTGGTGTTCTGCTTTTCACAAAACCGAGTGAGACCGTGATTATAGCTATGGCTGCATCTTAATTATGACTCCCTTTGTCCTTCTCTGAGCTGGAGTGTGAATATAATGCAGCTTAATGGTGGGAGAGCTTCAGGATACCGGGAAGTATATAGGGGAATCCCGAGCCCACAGGCTAGCATTAATGCTTCAAGTTTGTTGTTGAATACGCCGGTGCTGTAAATAGCAGGCATGTGGAGGCATCACCAAGAGGACGTCAGGCACTGGGAAAGTTATTTCTGCCGCTTCGCAATGATAACAACAGAACTCCTTGGAAGTTTGTGGGTTTCAGGAAGAAATGGGCCTTGGACGTTCTAGAGAATGAATGAATGGCTTTGAGAGTACTTGGTGTAACTCTGGGAGTGAATATATCATCCAAATCCATCCGTGTGCCCCAGGTCTTTCCTTCCTAAGGTCAACCCTTCATATCCTGAGGAAATTCCTCTGATAGAGATTTGTGTTGATAAAGCAGCAGTTTTTAAAGTTAATAACTGCTCAACAAAATCTTTGATATCTAATTTGGACCAGTGTCAACATGCCAGTTGTGTGAGCCTTTAAAATTCGCCAAACCTCAAAAGTCATTGCAAGGTTCACGCGTTTGATATCCAAGTAAGGGTGGGGGGCCTGTAACAATAACACGGCATTACATCAGTCATGTTTGTTTGGTTAAGAGAGGAAATGTGACATTCTTAATAACGTTCTCACTAAAAGGCTGATTTCAGCGTGGTAATTAAGTACCATTATGCTTCAGATTGTACCCTTAACCGTTGGGAGCCACACCCCAGGGTCGCTCCCTCCCAGACTCTGGCTGCATCAGGCCTGACTCACAGCCTGTTGGCTTGGAGCCTGTCAGAGTTCCTTAGCTCTCTGCTTTCAAAGAGCAGCCAGGACGGATAAAGTTAAACTGCAGGAGAAGTCTGACACGCTATGTATCTTTCTTTTCTTTTTTTTTTCTTTTTTTTTTCTTCCAACCTCTGCTGCATTTCAAATTGAAGAAATTTTATACATCATCATTTCTATTTTAGTGGAGTGGGACCTAATACTGGGTGTTGGAGGAAATAGCAGCTATTATTATATTCTTCTGAAGAATCATCAGTAATACAAGTGAGATGGCAGATCCACTGTTGGGAACCCTAAGAGTTCTGGGACACAGCATTGTTGCCCTAAACATAGGCTCCTTCAAATTTAGATTTTTTATGTGTGCTGAAATATTTATGTATATTGAAATATTCAGACTTGGCTATCTGTCTGCCTGAGGTCTGTGTATTTACCCTTCTCTGTTATGTTTCTTTTTGGTTTGCATATTGATTGTTTCGGGGTTTTTTTTTTTTTTAAGTTTTCCGTACTAATGTGCGTAGATGTGTCCCACGCATCACCTTTACGCTGTGTATGACGATAATGTTGACCCCTCCCTGTGATAGGGTGAAAAGAAGATGACCAGTGAGACTCCGCCCACCATCACCATGGCTCTGGTCAACCCCCAGATGGCGTCTGCCTCCGCAGATGGCAAAAACTCCTCCACCCAGCAGCTCTCAATCAGCGTGTAAGTAAACCCTGACGCTGTCATGCCTGAAACACTGTGTTACTGGTGTGATAATGCAGCATAAAGCAGGAACGCGGCAACAACAGACAAACAACATAGAATGCATTAAGAAAAATCTACATTCTGGTTGTGACTGACAGACACTGCTATCAAATAAAAGACATGTGGGGAGTAGTTTCACATATGATTAAACCAGTAGTTTAACTGCATTGTGCATCAGCTTGCTGATAGTTCAAATAAATTCATATTCGTATTTGCAGGAGTCAATATTATTTTTTGTGCCATTTTTTGTTTAGTTCATAACTCAAACTGCTAACAATTTTGCACAGAAAAGTATGGTTTTATTTATCTTTTATCTTTAACTTTGCTTCTTGACTGTAATCCTGAGTAATCCTGCTTGGTTCAATATCCAGCTTGGACTCATTTCTGGAAGGCAGGGGGTCTGAATCATGATGGCTATTGCATTCAAAACCAAAGCTGCATTTCTGTTCATCCCCCATAAAGATTGGGGTTTTATTAATGAAGTTATTAAATTAACAAGTGGTTAGTTCACTTGAGTGACTTTTTTGCTGGAATGTGACTTCATTTTGTATATTTTCTTTTAATTGTGTATTGCTTTGTTGATTTGCTTTTTGCTTTGTTTTAATAAGTAGTTTGAACCTCTTGTTCTAAGTAGTTTTAGCTGACCAAACTAAAGCTGAACTACTGCTGTAGTCCAGCTTCTACCAGTGTGAAGTTATTTGGTGGCTTGCAGGACTATGCTTTTGAAGTACCTTCCCTAACACTGATAATCGCTGCAATAGTCATAAAACAAAGCTAAATCTTGATGAACTTTGTTGTGGCAGTAACATGGGCAGTCCCTCTGTGTGCCTCCTCAGGTGTGCCGTCCTTTACTCGTATAAGCCACGTCGACCAGAGGAGCTGGAGCTGAGGAAGGGGGAGATGGTGGGCGTGTACGGCAAGTTTAAGGAAGGCTGGCTGCGCGGGCTGTCGCTCAGAACGGGCAAAGTGGGCATTCTGCCCGGCAACTACGTCTCCCCTGTGCTCAGGTGAAAGGCTGTGATCCTTCACCGCTTTGTTATAGGAGCTGAATGACATGTGAAGTTGGCTTGTAATTTCTTGCAGGGAAAAAGGGACTGCTGCTTGATTTAGTTATAAACTTTGTTCATATTTCATTACAATGTGGCCTGTGATTTAAGTTCTAATTTATGCAAATGTGTCTAATTGCCTCAATGCAGAACGTCGGCCAGACTCCTGGAGACTAAAGCGGCTCCTGCATCCTCCAGCACAGCAGCTGGAAAGAGACCCACAACCTCCAAAAATCCTGCTGTTGTCCTTGCTCTTGATAGGGTAAATACAGATGGAACAGCATACACAGCAGGACAGGTCCCATCTGTCCCAAACGGAGCGCAGCACTCGATGTCATCCGCTGGCACTGGGAAATCTTCCTTGTACCTGGGTTCACAGGGTTGGGACACTGTGAGGCGCGTGTTTAATCCACACAGAGGTGAGTGGGAAACAGCCACATCTATCTTCTAAAACTAATTCGATACTTTCGACAGAATTAGAGACAAGTCTGTTCCTCCAAGAATATCTGAGGATTCTTTTCCCTGTTTTTCTCAGGATCAAACCACTACACCCACGCTTCCAATTCGAACCCCCCATCCAACTCGCAGCACTTTGCACAAGTTCAGGCGTCTGGTTACTCACCTGTCTTGCAAAGGAGGAAAAACAACCACATCCTCCCAAACCCTGGCAGACCGCAGGGCTGGATGTCTGAGCCAACAGCGCCATCTGCTGCTGCAGTGCTCAAGGACAGAGACTTGTTTGCCTCCCAGGATGCAGCTTTTCAGCATGACAGGCAGGCTGCAAATGGCCCTCACTCGATTCTTGTCAGACCCGACTCACATAAGAACAGCATAGACAAGGTATTGTAATATTGTTGATTTCCTCTGGGACTTAAGCTTGCATTTGTCTTTAGTTGTATTTACTTTATATTCACTGGTTTAGATCAGTGGTTCTCAAACTTTTTCCCTGGTGACCCCGATTCCTACTCGCCACCCCCCTCACAGGCTGCATATGCACAGTGGTGATCAGTGCAAGTGGAGAACACCTCCATTTTCAGGCTGTTTTATTAATTTACTTATGAAAGGAGGCCTCTGATTTTAAAATTACTCAGTATTTCACACCAAAACAGTCAAAAATTGAGAAAAGATTTGAAAAAATAAACATGAAAACAATTTTGTATCATAAAGATGTGTTTTCCTACATCATAATCATCTCGTGACCCCCTGGGGGATCCCAACCCCCAGTTTGAGAACCACTAGTTTAGATGATACAGATAAGTAAACAAACTCAAACTACTCTCATATCTACTGTTCTGCATGGCCCTCACAATAAATACTTACCTCCTCAGCCTGCAAAGTCGGTGCGGTTCCTCACAGAGGAGGACCCTCCCCCTCCAAGACTCCGGACCTCCTCCTGGTCTTCTGGGAATCAGGGTGCCTCCACCGGTCACCCGGGCCCCCCTCCCCTGGAAGTGTGGGCCCCATCACTCACCCTGGGGAGAGATGGACCAGGGATCATTCTCAAAGAGGGCAAGGCTCCTGTTCTCAGGAAAGGCCTTGAAACAATCATCTCAGATCTGAATTCCAACCCCCAGAAACCACTTTCATCACAGTCATCGTTACCAGCAGTGTCGGCTCAGTTCAGCCCCAGCAGGTAAACTGGATTCCTGTGTTCTCTCACAAAAATAGTAATTAAATACCAGACAGGTAAAATAGAGTTGAGGCATTAATTGACTGGACAGTAACCCTTTCACATCTGTTTCTTTCTTTCTCCTCAGACACAGAGTGGCGACAACATATTTAGCCCAGATGGACTCCGAGCTCAGTCTGCTGCAAGGAGAGCTCGTCCTGGTCCACAGGCCTCGACCCGATGGGCGGATTCTGGTTACTCAGGAGAGCAGTGGCCAGACAGGCTTATTCCCTAGCAGTGTTTTACAGGCCCTGGAGAGGCTCAGCTGACTTCTGTGGTAGTACTGTAGTAGTGTATATTTCTATATTCCCTGTGTTCAAACTGCCAGAAGACTTGACCAGCCAGCCTGCTGAACAACAGAAGGCCTGCGCGTGTTGTGCTCCATAGGTTAATACTGCCAAATGACAATCCTGCAAAGGACATGTGTGCTTTTTTGTCCTCAAGATTTTGAGTGCATATGAGAGTGTGGTTACATTTTCAGAGATATTTTTGTGCCCTCCAATGTATGTGCATGTTTGTTACACATGTACTATTATAAGATTTGCACAAAAACCCACCTTATGACTGTTCCCTGTTTAATACCCATGTTACACGCATTGGTGAGTGCCTTTGTCAAAACCCACAAAGAAAATAAACTAATATATTTAGCAGATTATATGAACTAAAATCTATATATGTAACTGCTTATGTTCTAATAAACAATGCTTCTGAAATATAGTTTGGTGTCTTACTACACGTTTGCTGGGTACATAATCATATTGCAAGCTCTGCCATGTAGACCTGTGTCCCAGGAATTCAAAACTTTCATGGGCTTTCATTAGCTTGTGTATATGTTACAGGCCTTTGGTATTATGAGCGTACTGCATATTACATACAAGGCCAAGGGTACATAAACATACATACAGAGGTATTTATTATGTGATGAAAGGCATATTTATGTATTTTTCACATTAGTACAAAGTCACTAAGTATAGTCAAGGTATTACTTCGGCTCGTTTCAACTTAACATAGGTGAAACTGACAATCACTGCAGCAGCACCTCCAGCCATCTGACCACACCTGCGCATGCGCAGATTGAGCCAGACCTGACAACAGTATCGGATGCGAGCCATTGATATGGGCACTGCGTTGGCATTTAAACCCTCCTGATAGCATAAATACAACAAGCAGAACGTTACAACGCATTTATTATTATTAGATAAATAACGTTATCATCTTTCCGACGTTTTACCATGCCGGTAAGCCGCCATGCCTCTTCGTATTTTTTGTTTTGTTTGGAAAGGGGGTTCCTCCCTTCCTCCCTCCGTCCTCATTGATGTGATGCTAACCGGTTAGCTAACGTTAGCTTACCAGTTGCGGATGCTCCCTTGGGTGTCTGTTTGCAACATTAAGCATTGCTTAAATGTACTCGACATTTAGTGTTGACAATATTGGTTTTTCAGAGGAAACATTTTTATAAATGCCTTGTTTTATGGTGCTAGACAGTTAACGCTACCTTATGTTAGCTTTTTTGCATGCCGAGCAACCTAGCAAGTGGGTAACTGTTAACATTAACGTTAAGCAGATAGCAAAGCTTATTCGCCGTCGTCAGGATGCCTTTGAGGCTAACGTTCAAGTCACTATCTTATGAAAATGTTAGGAAGAGTCACTTCAATGCACATAAACCGGCTGAAATTACTTTGAATGGCCCATCTAGCCTAAGCTTGTGGGTCAGCTGAAACGAAACGTTTGGTAGCTGCTGTGGGCGGCTGATTGTTTTCTAATAGTAACGTCAGCTTGCATTCTGACATCTCTAACTGTTACCGTGTTCCTTCTTTCCAGAGCAATAAGCTTGATAAACCCGAGAAGTCGGAAGTCAGTGATAATGTCAAGGTGGTAGTGAGATGTCGTCCCCTCAACCAGAAGGAGAAAATGATGGGCCACAAACAGGCCGTCAGCGTGGACGAGATCCGAGGAACCATAACTGTCAACAAACTAGAGACCTCCAATGAGCCTCCCAAAACCTTCACCTTCGACACTGTTTTTGGACCAGACAGCAAACAGCTGGATGTCTATAACCTTACAGCCCGCCCCATCATTGACTCAGTATTAGAGGGATACAATGGTAAACTTAAGTGTGACATAATCAAATCATTTTAAAGTAGATTATTACTCTAAAACATGTGTCATGGCAAATGACCTCATCAGCTGTTGGATGTACTCACCATATTGATGCAGGCACATTTATTTGGTAGTCTTGTGAAGTGTTGTGGTAATCTTGAATCAAAGTCTCATTAGAATTCCAGTGTTGGTTGTTAGCCACAATGTAGCTTTTATTTTCATTAACCATATTGGCACTTGATGGATTGATCCTGAGCCTTGCTGTCTGTTTCAGGTACCATCTTTGCATATGGGCAAACTGGCACAGGGAAAACATTCACCATGGAGGGTGTGAGGGCAGTGCCAGAACTTAGAGGAATAATCCCTAACTCCTTTGCTCATGTCTTTGGTCACATTGCCAAGGCAGAGGGTGACACCCGGTAAGAGAAACAGTTTCAGGCAACGGACATTCATCAATGGGCTTTTTTTTTTTTTTTTTTTCATTAGAAAAAAAATACAAAAATAAAAACGCAAGGCCTGTTTGATTTGCACTTTCACATTTCAATATTTGTCTGAAATGATAATTGTTCACTCACTTGCTCATACAGGTTTTTGGTTCGTGTATCATACCTGGAGATTTACAATGAGGAAGTGCGGGACTTGCTGGGCAAGGACCAGATGCAGAGGCTAGAGGTAGGAGGATATACATTTGTTATCAAGAACAAAACTATCTTGACTGACTGGATAACTGGTTCATTCTGTAGGAGTTTGTTGCCCTTTACGTAACATTTTTGGAATTAACAGGTTGATTTCACCTGTGATGTGGTCTATTTGTTCCATGACAGGTGAAAGAAAGACCCGATGTTGGTGTGTACATCAAAGACCTTTCTGGTTATGTCGTGAATAATGCTGACGACATGGACAGGATTATGACACTGGGCCACAAAAACCGTAAGCAGTATATCTGACCACATTGGACTAAAATTAAAGCAAGAAATGGATACTCACAGCCATAGTTTCCTGTTTAATGTCAAGGTATGAGAAAGCAGAGTACACACTGTGTCCTCCATGTGGTTTAGCATGTGGGAAAATTTAACCATGAATGCTCTGCTTACGTTCTATATATTATTTGGATTTCGCTCTCCTGATTTAGTGGTCAACAGTGAAACTACACAGCAAATTAAATGACTATCATTATTATTATCATTATTTTTTTACTTCAATATTCAATCCTGAAATGAACACGAGTTATCACACATAGGGAGGTTTAGGAAATGCATACTGCTCATTATTAGAAAATTCTTGTATATACATTTTATTTTAAGAAACTTCTAAGTGCACATCTAAGTAACATATGTTTATGTTCTGAGCAAAACTGATGGTCTTAAAAGAGTATCAACTTTCGTAATTAATTTGCAGATCATACACATATCCTTTAAAGTCATGTTATCTGATTATATGTTCTTGACCTTTAGGTTCTGTTGGTGCCACCAACATGAACGAGCACAGTTCCCGCTCGCACGCCATCTTCACCATCACCATAGAGTGCAGTGAGAAAGGTGTAGATGGAAACCAACATGTGCGCATGGGCAAACTTCATCTAGTTGATCTTGCGGTACGTATCTTGGTCTGTCATCCCCTGAGTGAATATTTCTTAGAAAAGTGAGATCATACAGTTATAACTAAGAAGTATGTCTTATCATTACGATCCATCTGACCGCTTTGTTTCACTCCCACCCCTAGGGCTCTGAGAGACAGGGGAAGACTGGAGCCACAGGCCAGCGTCTAAAAGAAGCAACAAAAATCAATCTCTCTCTTTCCACTTTGGGTAATGTCATTTCTGCCCTGGTGGATGGCAAGAGCACACATGTGCCCTACAGGAACTCCAAACTCACCCGTCTGCTGCAGGATTCACTAGGAGGAAACTCCAAGACTATGATGGTACAATAAAAAAATGTTTACAGTTGTCAGTGCTCAAAATGCACTTGTGCTTCTGATTTAGATTGGTGTCTTATTCAAAGCAGTACATGCTCAAATCATGAATTTCTCTAAGCAATAACTATTTACATGCAATAAATGATCATCTTAGTAATTGCAAATCATAAAATCGTTAAACCATTTGTTAAAGGTTTTGCCCTGCTTTTTAAATGACATACTTCTCCCTACCAGTGTGCAAACATAGGCCCAGCAGACTACAATTATGATGAGACCATCAGTACCCTGCGCTACGCCAATCGGGCCAAGAACATCAAGAACAAAGCCAGGATCAACGAGGACCCCAAGGATGCCCTGCTGCGCCAGTTTCAGAAGGAGATTGAGGACCTGAAGAAGAAACTGGAGGAAGGTAGCCAGTCATTCCTTTAGTTCACACAGTTTGGTTGCAAAGACATAAAATTGAGAACATGCAGTTTGGATTGCAGATAGCACCTAGGCCTGTCACATACCACCACAGAAAACTGCTCTGTGAAAACCACAGTATTTTAGTGTAGACTTCTAAAATGCTCTGCCGTTCTAGGCGAGGAGATCTCTGGCTCTGATGGCAGTGGATCAGAAGAGATGGATGAAGGTGACGATGAAGGAGGGGAGGCAGGAGAAGGCCGCAGGAGAAGAAGAGGTAATCATTTGTAATTGTCACACAGGAAGGCCTGTGTTGACACAATGGCAAATACTTAAAGTGTTGTTTCCACAACTGCTCAGCATGCTCAAATATAATGAGTCAGCATTCATTTCCACCAGATAATTATCAAACTGAAGACCTTGTGAAGTTGCTATGTAGACCTTAGCACCTTTTGTTAACGGGCTTGAACACAACCTTCATTTAGGAGTTCCCCCTCTTTTGTCACCTTTTTTTTCCCTCCTGTCTTTGAGTGGAAAGTGTTAACTACCGGTGTGTATACATATTCAACTCATCAGATAAACATTAAAATGATGGCACCAGTTTCTTAAGATTGCCATTTTTCTACTTGCTAGTTTTCTTTCCATTGCTGTGGTATTGCACCACACTAAGTTCATAAAAAGCAAACTATTCAGCATCAGTGAGTATGGTGCGGTGCTCTATCTGCAGTTTCCTTGCTTTATTTTTTTTATCAAAGCTTGACTCATTAGGCCTACATAATGTGCTTGATTTTTGTTTTAAGATTTTAAAATCTGGTCAATCCATGGTTCCCCGAGCTTCTCTTTCCATCTCTACCTCTGCCTCTTTGCTCACTCTCTGCTGTGGTGGGTTTGGTGCTTCCTGTGTTTCTCTTCCAGACAGTAGCAGCAGCAGCAACAATAGCTCAGACTCTGCCCGTTCTTCCTCAGTGCCACAGCCCACTGAGGACAAACCTCAGACTAGTGAGTGGGAGCAGTCTTGTGCTCTAACAACCCACCCACCCACTAACTTGCCTTACCTCTCCACGTCAGTTGTAACCCTCTTGCCCTCCCATGTAGGCACACAGCCCCCATCACCCCTACTACTTGCCACATCCCTATATCTTCATGCCCCATCTACTGTGAGAATTCTCATGAAGATGATTGCAGAGGTTGCTGTTGCGCAGGGGAAATGGTTAGATGTCTCAAGAGCAAATTGTTACATTTCGTTTCTTATGATCATGTTTTGTGCACAAACTTCAAATGGGACTGTTGCATTGTGAAACATAGACTCGGCAGAGGATTGACTCAGTTTGAAATATGATATCTGCTATTCTTCTTTTCACGCATGACCCCAAAAACCTCGGTGTTCACACTTAGGCTTCTTCTGCATGGCGTTCACACTAATATTCTCACTTCCAGCCTACACGTCTACCAAGCTTTTTAATACGTGATAACCTCAATTTGTATTTCAAATACACAAACAGGCCTTTCATCTACATCGTATTGCATCATCTCAAGTGTAATTCCTTTGTTTTCTGCATCGTGTCTTTTTCACTCATCTTCTGCTGTATTGTCCTTATTACAACTTCTCTTTCTCTGTCTATCTCTCTGCTATTCTCTTGTTCACTCCTCATCTGCCTCTTGTTCAGTGATCCGGTTTGTAGAGTCATAAGACTTTGCAGGTCAGTTTGTAATGTGTTACTCTTTGTCTCTCTCTCTCTCTCTCTCTCTCTTCCTCTGGGTGAAAAATGCTGCGTGTCTGACTTGCTATACACCTCTTAATTCAAGAAGAAAGAGGTTGGTGTAAGAATCTCTATGGTCCTACTGTCCTGTAGCAATGATGCCTCCACTCGCATATCTTACCCAATTGACCACAGCGTGTTTCCATAGCTGTATCACTAACTTTGACTACTCAGGACAACAGATAGCTTTATTGTTTAATCAGTATTAACTGTTTTGCTGTCTTTCCATATATGACTGTCTTCCATAGTCCCCATTATGTCCATTTTCATAACCAACCTGTCGTGAAGACAACCTTACACTAATCATGCGGATGTTTGAATAAGCCATAACATTTCCTCTTCCTTCCAATTTAGCCTACACTAACAGTAATTATTTAAGACTGTGCATTAGCAAGGCATTACTTTGTACAAACCGCTGCATCGCTGAGCAGCCACTACCTAAATCAATGTAAAGAATTAAATACTGTTCGGTTTGGATAAATTCTGTCACTGTAATAAATGAGTGCATATTTATGGCCTAAAACTGCACAGTTTAAATAATACAAATGCTGTTTAAAACTGGAAGGTGAATTAATATATTTAATAAATTTAATTTTTAATAATTTTAACTGTTTAATCCTTCTAACTCTTAAACAAGTGATTATTGGCCCATTGGCTA
>OMLF01011560.1:3229-13229 GCA_900302615.1 Holocentrus rufus
GAGGTGGAGGGGCGGAGGGTGTGGGCGTGTTGGAAATTGGGACAGAGAGAGAGAAAAGGATTATATGGCACACATCGTACATATACACACAGATTCCCAGCTCGTACACTTTCTTACACACACACACATGCATACCACACACATGTACGATATGTGGCTGGTCAACCGACGGGTCATTTGCTGCACCGGTTCTCGTCTGGTATTGGCTTTGTTCCCCAGATCCCCAGTAATACCTCCCTTTATACCTCACACACACTCTAGAAAACAAGTTTTCACACAAGTGAAAAGTGAAAAATTGAAAAATAAAGACAGAGGGGGTGGAGGATGAATGCAAGTGATTGTTCATTTAATTATATAAAGGTCAGAGTATAAAATATATGAACTGGTGATATGAATAATGGTGGCCCGCATGCTGATATTGGCATTAAATAAAAACGTGTCCCTGTGCGTGATGGCTCCAGTTAGTCCTGTAATAATGGGTCACTGTACCCTGAACAACACTGCTGCCCTCTGATAATTATTATCACAGTCATCATCTGTCCGGAGTTTATTGGTTCAGTTTCAGTTGAGTTCACTTCAGTTGTCAGCAGTGGAGAGACGGCTCATTGAGGGCTCATATAATTGAGCCTAACAGCTTGCCCCAGAGTTTGTTTCACCTTGGTTTTGAATTGAATTTTTTTTTCTCTCTCACTGAAGAGGAATTGGAGTATTTTTAGGGGCTTATAGCACAGTGATTTACATGTAAATCTTTTTTTAGGAGCTTTTAAATCACTCAGTGTCATAATAAATATGGACTCAATAGCAGTTTCTAATTAGCAGTGGGGGTTAAGTAAAAATGCTTTGAATAAGTAATTGCACTCCCATCAAAAATCCAAAAGTTTCTCTAAGTGGAAATATAAAAAATACATTAATGGTGTGTGAAAGGACAACATATGACTAAAGTCCCTCTGGCTGAAGTCATGCTGAGCATTAAACATGATCCATCTTAATGACATTTTGTGGCAGCTTAATTAGCATATTCACCTTTTTATAAAGCCTTGCTCAATAATTTTGGTGGTAGGTGTTGAATGAAGGGCGGACACTCCTCGCTCGCCTCCTGCACTGACTGACGCAACCAGTGACTTGTCACAAGGTTTTCATCCTCCTGCCAGATGGTGGAACCTGAAGGGGCGTTTCTTTTGGTTAATTGTTGATTGACAGATCACTGTTTCCAATAGATTTGGACCACGAGAGCTGTTGTTAGTTAGATGGCGTCTCTTGTCAGTGGAGACAAGAAGGTTAATTGGTTAATTGACTGACATATCCCTCTGTTCCAAAATGTTCGGCTCTCAGGCATGAAGAGGCATGGTTTATTATCAGAGGGTGGAGCTAGAGGCAGCATGGACCACTGACCTACAGTAAAAACTGCTGCTGACGTAATAAAATGTGAAGCCCAAGCGACACTGGGTTGAACTCTTGAAGCTCTCCCCTTAAAATGATTTTCCATTCATGACACACACAATCTGTCAAGTATGAGCTTTATTGGAGGAAAGATCCTTTAATTTGGCTTTTGACTTAATGCAGCAGCTCAGCAGCCTTTAGTGTATCATTTAGTTAAAGCCAACTTATGTTTGTTGGAAAATGAATAAGGCAGTTATTACCATTAGATAGCAATATCACTTAGATGATCTTTAATACAGCCTATAGTAATGTATTAATAAACATAAATATCAAGCTTTCTTACATTACTATCACCTTTGTTTTTACAGCAGTACGCGGTGCATCTTGTCATTTCAGCTTCACTTGGGGAATCCAATATGGCCGCTTGTGCTGGCTTCAATCATAGTGGATGATCTATTATTTTGTTATCCATCCAGAGTATGTTATGTATCACTGGTGTGAACAGACTTGGTTTTCTCTCTCTATCAGGTCGGGCCATCAAACACGTGAAGGAGTCCATTTTCACGGCAGAGGGAGGGGCCAGACGGGGCGTCCCCAAGGTCCTGGTCGTCCTAACTGATGGCCGCTCCCAAGATGATGTCAACAAAATCTCCAAGGAGATGCAGATGGAAGGTGAGCGTTTTGAAGACAGATATACCTATCAATAACATAACTGATCTGTTACAGTTCAAGAAAGAAGGGGTGTTAAAAAAGATTGATGTTTCCACTGGATGTGTGTGAGTTTTTGACATTTACAAGGTGGAGGGTGTGGGATTGCCCTTCATATTTTCCAATACTTTCATTAATTCCACAGTACAGAATTAATAAGTGCTGTGAAAACAGACATCAAACCCCAAACCCTCACCAGCAACAGCACCCCCACCCTAACCCATGTTTTACTGTTTATATTGTTTTAGCAATTGCTTATAAAGCTTTAACGACATTTTATTCTTGCAGGCTTTATGTTTGCTATATTTTACTTTTATAGGCTATCTGACAGTGCAACCATTGATTTGAAACCTATAACTTTAACCATGGCTTTAAAATTGTAATGAACTCTTGCTATTTAACTCTGTTCCTAGGCTGTATTATCTTTGCTATTGGCTTTGCCGATGCGGACTACGGGGAGCTGGTGAACATCGCCAGTAAACCAAGCGATAGACACGTCTTCTTCGTGGATGATTTGGATGCTGTGAAAAAAATAGAGGAACAGCTCATTACTTTCGTCTGCGAGGCTGCTACTGCTAGTGAGTATCACAACCCTGTAGAGTTTGGTGGATTCAGTGTGGGACTTATTTGATGTTGGAGAATTGAAAATATATTGGGGATTAACTAAAACTCTTCTATCTTTCAGCCTGTCCGTCTGTTCTGATGAGCGGCAATACAATGACAGGTAAGACGATTTGTTTTATACAGTCTGTGGTTATTGAGGCTGATGACAATAAAAATGATTATGATGGACAATGGAGGAGTAGGATGGTGATGTTTAGAGACTTTCTAAAATAAGAAATGGAAGAGTTGTCTATATCTTATGTAAGGGCGTATGTATTATTATTATTTGCATTTCATATTTATGGACATTATTGTCAAACTGTGAACAACATGGATAATATTAGTTTCAAAGAACATAAGTCCCACAGAAAAACCAAGAAACTGCAAGATTATGACATACTGCTTTGCGGCAGGACTTGTCATTGCCATGGTAACTGTAAACAGTCATGTCAGGTACATAGTCGAGCTATAGAGATTCTTAAAAAATGCAGAGATTTTTACCTGTATGCCATGCAGGATAGAAGTTGTTTTGCCTGGGCTTATCTGGGCTGCAGCATCGTTGTCCATTGAGCTTTTGCCCCCAACTTGTACGATCTGTTGTAAACGTCAAAGTTGTGCAGCTGCCAACACTCCGAAAGTGTGATTGGCTGATAGTGCGCCTTATCTTTTCACATTTTCCCACTGCAAACTGATGGAGTGCCCCGTCGCCTCCTGTTTTTAAAAAAAAACAATCTCTGATGCTGGCGATGATGGCTTGCTGTGGTGTCTGCTGCAGGCTTCCGGATGATGGAGAAGTTCGGCCTGGTGGAGAAGGAGTACGGCACCGTGCCCGGAGTTTCTCTGGAGCCGGGTTCATTCAACAGCTTCCCCTGTTACAGGTTACACCGAGATGCCCTGGTGTCACAGCCCACCAAGTAGGTGAACTGTTAATTTAATCAGTTACTTCATAAGTACATACAGCGAGTGTGTCACCTGTCATGCTATGCAATGCATGCGCACAATCCTCCACACAGCCATTTTACCTTGAGTTCCTTATCCTTATTGTTTCAAAGAATTATTTTCAGCCCAGTCCATGTTGATCTATCTATTTTCTTGCGAAGAGACACTCCCTTCCTCTAGTGGAGACTCTACTGGAAACAGGGAGTGGTAGCTGTTAGTGGCCAGCAGGACACAAACACCAGGGCACTTTGAATTATCAGCCAGGAGTACAAACAAAGTCCTAAAAGTATTCAGCTGTACTGCCAATAAAAATGGCCTGACTTTCTTGTTAATAGGAAACCACAGGAAAACTCAGAAAAAAAAGACCTGACATCTCACCCGCACATCTCAACAGTTTCCTCTTTGATTACTGATACTTTCAGTGTCTTTGTTTGGTTTATCTTGTGTGACCCCGGGGTTCAAGCCCCACCCGTAACACCTGGGCTGTGTTGTATTCGCTGTTTTGCACGTCTCACAAACAGCACATCCTGCCAATGCTAATACCCAGAGCTGTGATCCCTGAAGACACAAGAATTTCAAGCTTTTTATCTGTAACTGAAAATTTGCCCTGTTAGAATAACATAGCAAGCCATATGTGGCAGCCACAACTTATGTGCCACAAATTTATCTGATGATTTAATGTAGATATACTTAAAACATGCCACATAGTGTCATTTTATGATTGGAACATTTAGTGACATTGTACAAGTTGCCCAAATATAACAAAGGGATCTAACACTGACCTCTTACTACAGATTTACTGCAGAATGTTTCATATCCTTCAAAAAATGACAAGGAATGCAATTTCCAGAAATCATCATATGAAAGGAGGGAAGGAAGTCTAATCAGTAAACAGATTGCAGTAATGTATTTGAGATGCAGTTTCCATTGATCTGTGCAGTTCTTACAGCACATCAGTACAGAAAATGCTTTTGATGGTTTTTCAGAAACGACACTGCCAAATCAAGCATGCTGTGTCAGAGTAATCATAGAGAAATGATGAAAACTATATCTGTCCTCGGCATCGTTATATAGCATAGATCTGATGATAAAATTCTGGGTATAAAGACAGGAAGAAACATGAATACTCACATTTATTCTCAAATGTGAAGAATATAGATATCAACAATCAAAATAAGTTATGGATTTGTGTGTTTGTAAACAAGCTTAATATTTCTTAATATTTGCACTCTGAACCTAGAATCTACAAATCCTACATTTAGCCATGGATAGCTGTTGAAACACCTCACATTTGCTGTGCAATACACACTGTCTGTGGGCTCTTCACTATGGCAGCAGATGATTGTCAGTCTTAATAGCTTCATTTGTCCAAGCTGACCTGAGCAACACAGAGACCAAACATAAACTCAGACTATTATGGATCACATGTCTGTTTTCCTCATATGGAAACAGTTATATGATCCTATATGGCTCATGTAACTGTTTGAATCATATGGATTTTATACAGCTCACACCGGGGGGTTTTAGGACCTATTATGGTCTATATTCTGGTTAAGACTGGGCTCAGATGATGTTGACAAAGATTAAAGGTGCTCAGGTCATATCTTCAGGTTTCATGAAGTGTTTTCACAATCAGGAAGTTATTCCTGATTTAGGGCACAGCTGAGATAAATACTCTTTTGTGTGTGTGTGTGTGTGTGTGTGTGTGTGTGCGTGTGTGTGTGCGTGATAGGTACCTCCACCCAGAAGGCTTACCCTCTGACTACACCATCTCTATGATGCTCCGCCTACTTCCTGAGACCCCACAGGAGCCCTTTGCATTGTGGGAGATCCTCAACAACGAAAATGAGCCTTTGGTTGGACTAATCCTGGACAGTGAGTCTTAATCTCAAGTGGGCGAAGTTAGGCTGAAAGGGGGCTTGTGTGCTAATGTCAGTGATCCAGGTGAACTGCAGAGCTGAGGAGCTGCAGTACTAACCAGATTATCCATCCATCCATGTTCCATACCTGCTTATTCTTAGTCAGGGTTGTAGGTGACTGGGCTGAGACACAGACAAACACATTGGCATATATGGACAATTTAGAGTCTTCACCTGATCTGACACAGGAAGAACATGCAGTGAAGTGACACTGGTATCCACTGAGCCACTGTACCACACTTGACCTGTATAAGCAGCAAGAAAATTCCTTTAAGTATATTATGCTGCCCTGCTGAGAAAACAATCTGTGTTGGGGGAATCCATCACAGATTGGAGAAATAGAGAGAAATATTTCATGGACAGCGATTTGAAACCAAGGCAAACAGGCTAATGAGCTGTGATGAAACACGCCGCTGATCAAAGTAACTGTTATTGTCTCATCTTGACTGAAACTGTCAAGATCTTTGAAGTAAACTGACAGTGGTAAAGAGTGCCTGACCAGAATGTGTACTCTGTGTACTAAACAACTAGGTGGCAAGGTGATTATTAAAATGAGACCTGCACCACATATTCTGGGAATCAAAACCAAACACGTTTCTCTACTCTGTGATCTAGTCAATCATTTTGTCGGCTTCTCATATTTTGGCCGACAAAGACACAAACAGTCACGGCATTATGATCAGTGGGTTGTTTTTATATAATCATGATACAAAGTTTCAGTTCTCATGATCGGTAATAGTATCATGTATTGCTGCAATAACAGGACATTATGATGTTGCACCCTTGATGGTTCCATTAAAATCCATGAGGAACTTGATTCAAATTATATTATAGGCTATGTCATTGCACACATCGCATGACAACAGTTACATTTCCATAAAAACAATGTTTATTAACTGCTAAAGTAATATCTCTATCAAATACGTTCATACTTTTGTTCATGGTGATTTTTTTTATTGTCTAAGGAGTGAATATAACCAGCAGAGACATTGGATTTTTCTTGGAGCGTGGCTAGAAAACATCTTATAAGGCGAAGATAGGTTTGCTTTGCCAAAGCTATCCATGCTGTAAATGGGAATGTGGAGTGAACAGTAATACAAGTTGCTGGCATGCTCGCGTGTTGCTAATATTCTGTCTGGCTAGGTTTAATATTGTCCTGTCTTTCCAGAATATTAATGGGACCAAATGATACGAGCTCAATTAGACGTATGTCCCAAGTGTTGAAAATCCCCACGTTTCATCCCTGATGCCAGCCTTCTGTCTGTCTCCCCTCCCTCGCTCAGACTCTGGAAAGACGCTGACTTTCTTCAACTATGACTACAGAGGAGACTTCCAGACCGTCACATTCGAGGGAACGGAAATCAAAAAGATCTTCCATGGCAGCTTCCACAAGGTTGGTTTCTCTTCATCAGTGTCTCATAAACAGTGTACTTTACAAATTTATAACCTCCTAGCAATCCTGCCGTGGCAATTTGGACGAGGTGTCCCTTCAGAGCGCTCAGAACCACCTTGTTTCGCACATCAAGTACATCTGATACCAGATATTTGTCCTGCTGGATTGGCGTGAGATAGGACACACACAGGCAGCACAAACACATTTATTACAACAACAAAGAAAACAAATGAAGAAAATGAATGTGACTCCGCTGCGCTTATCTTCAGCACAGCCTCATTTCCAATGAGGTTGTGCCTTCAGCATATTCATTTAGTCTGGACAGGCAGAGACGCTGCTGTCAGCCGTCCTATTAGATTCTCTGACAAAGGCGTTTCTTGACAAACTGGCGTCCGTCGCTGGAATTCCATCCAAGTGCTTTTTAATGAGTTATGACGTACTCAATTAGAAAGGATTAATGGAAAAGGCAAATTTTGAAACCATTTCCGAATATTCCAATATTTCTATCATGCCTGGGTGAGGTGAGGACAGTTGAGCATGAAGCACCACAACTTAACAGTTTGACAATTTTCCTTATTTGTTTCCTGGTTTGTTTATAAGTAGCTCCACTCTGACCTCCAGAAGCCTGATTAAGAAGCTTGTGCTGATGGACCTTTGTGGAAACCTTTTCATGTCATTTTTTTTTTGCAATATTCCAAATGTTAAATTAACATTTGTTAGACCGGAGGATAGAAACAAAGCTAGAAAATTAGAAGAGGACTGGCTGATTTCTTGTTTTTTAAGAGACACTGGCAAGTAGCTACTTTACTGAGAATCTTTTGGATTTATTTCAAATCAAATGAGCACCAACTGACTCTCTCGCTCTCTCACTCTCACTCTTTCTGTCTCCTTCTTTCTCCATCCGTCTCTCTCTCTCTCTCTCTCTCTCTCTCTCTCTCTCTCTCCTCTCTCTCTCCCTCTGATCTCTCAAAATGTCAGGGAGTAGCTGTCCATCATCCTCTCTGCCTTTTGTCCGCTCGGTTGTTTTCAGGCTTTATGTTAGAGAACATGACAATGTTCAGATCGGTAACAGCTGCAGAAGGCTGGCTGGCCAGAGGAAGTGTGTGTCTTCCTCCAGACAGGATGACAAGTGAATGAGCGGGGTGTGTGTATGTGTGCACGGCGCTCGTGTTTGCGTGCACGCGCGTGCTTGTCCGGACCCTAAAGGGATTACCATATGAAGACACCTTGTGTGACGGCAGGAATACGCAGCAGGATCTGCCACTGCTCACTGAAGCGCACACACACACACTCACTCTCTCTCTCACACACACACACACACGCACACACTGACAGAGAGACAGAAAACAGAAACAGACTAAGAGAGAGAAAGGGGAGATTAAAGAGTGAAATAGAGATGACAATAAGAGTGAGACAGAATGCACAAGTGGAGAGATGTGACAGAAGTGTGGACACAGAGAGGAGAAGAGAGAGTAATCTACAGTATATCCACATATTACTAAACCCAGATTACGATTCAGGAGTTCTCTAAATTTATGAATGCTATTTTCATCTGCTGGGAAACATGAAATGACTCCTGCTGCAAATGTGAGCCAACTGTTAAAGCCGCCCTCATGCGCTGCAAAAAGATAAGTCGATATTTTCACAATATTTTTACATTTTAAGGGTTTCCCATAAAGTTTTGCAGTAGAAAGAGTGATGTAATGACTACAGGAGACAGAAAAGGAGCGAGCCCACACTGGAAGCCGTAGCCTTCGAGCCGAGCCTTGGACGGTGGAATATTATTTGTTTCTCAAAGGAAAAGATGAGATAGTGTTAGGTGACTGATAAAGTGATGCTATCATGCTCGCAAATGAGGTGGTTGGATCAGTTTTCCTGAGGATTTAAGACCCGATGATTAATCCAGATGTAGACACGACGTCAGCCCCGACGCTCAAACTCAAATAGCGGAGTGGATGCGCTCTTGCTGTCCTCACATTGACAAGCAGCGTTTGAGTATTTTGCTTATGCTTTTAAGCTGTAAAAAGTTTCCCATAGCGCCTGTCAGCGTTTTATATCCATGGGAGGCTTACATTTTCATTATGATAGTGCAGGGGCTTATTTGGATCATCTGGATCGGGACCTTAAGACACTGATGAGGTGGGACAGGGAGGATTCAGACAGTGGCAAAATAGTAGAAAGGAGAAGAAGTACAAGCGCTGAATTAATCTCTTCTTATGAGTGATGTGCCCATATGATTTATGAAGCACAATTTCAATTGTTTAAAGCCAAAGTCAGGTATATTTTTGACTGAAAAACAGTTCTGTGACACCATTTATGGTACACCTGTTCTTAAAATGATCAAAAAAATGATCAGAAAATAGATCATGCATGGGTATCAGGCATCAGGTGTGAAATGGGTGACTGGTAACAGAACAGCTGACACAAAAAATGCAGACAGGGTGTTCGCCGAATGCTTTGGGGAGAGAAAATGGGTCACGTCAGCCGCCACGCTCACGATGAATCTCGACAGCCTCATTGATTACAATGGGAGCGTTTCGTGTTTTCTTTCACTGACACTCAAATGCTACACCGAGGACAAGGTGTCAGTCACAGTCCGCCAGGTGTAAAGGCGCTTAGCGTGCGTTCAAACGTGTGAGGAAGTACCAGCCCGGGGGCAAAAATGTCACGGCTGAAGTTTGATATCCCCCCTCAGCTTCACTGAAGGACTGCGGCATGATCCGCTGCCCCCGTCCCTCGCTCCGTCCTCCTTTTAGCGAAGGAGTCTCTGTGGTAGCAGCTGCAAACACTGTTGTGGCAAAAATGACTTGTTGTGGTTTCTGTTGCCTGGTACGAATAAGTCGACCCTGTCCTCCTCAAATGACAAGTAAATTCCAAACTGTAAAATATCACATTTAATCGCCCGAGTCTTCTCTTGTTTGTTTTGCTTAACAACAACTCTGACACACCTACTTGGCTGCTTTTTACAGCGTACACAAAAGTGGTAATTAAACACACTGCAGACAAAATACACACTATTCATATGCATATGAATAAAACGCAGCGTGCATGATCAGAC
>OMLF01011566.1:0-10383 GCA_900302615.1 Holocentrus rufus
GGTTGTGTGAATGTAAATGTGGCCAATATGGAAATGGATTATTATCCATACAAAGCAGCACTCTGGGTATATGCACCAGACTAAAAATAGCCCTGGTTCATGAGTTGCTCCTTTTGAACTGCCAATGTGGCAGTTTTTTAAACAAAGCTGCTGTTTCATTGCTCGCTGAAACAGCTACAGCGAGGGAGCGGCGTCGTTTCTGTGCTGTTTATTTGTTCTATTTCTGGTGGGCTGGCTGAAGGGGTCTCCCCCCCCCATTTGCCTAATGTAGTCTTTCAGTGGCTTCCTCAGGATCTCTCAAATTGGGTGATTCCTCAGACTGCAGTCAGGAAAACCGCTGGTCATCCCCGGAGTGTTGCTCCCTGCCAGCATTAATGTGGACCAATGAAAGAGAGTGGCTCGCTCCTGATATCTGACAAACACAGGCCTGCTGCTACAGCTGTGTCTGGAGCGCGCTTGTGCATTAGCAGAATGACAGCTCAAGCTTTGGACCCTAAGCCTTGGATCACGCATAACACAGTCATCCAAGCACAGCCAACTTATTCTTGAACTTGAATGGAGCGGACTTGTCAGGAGCGCATGGCTTTGCGATATGTCGTTGGACATTACTGAGATTTACTACTCTCCTTGTTTGCGCACACTTGTACATGTATGAGGGATTAGAAATGGCACTTGAGCTCAGGTTAAATCAACATTATCCCCATCAGGTTTATGTAACTAATGTCTGCAAACGTCCTTAGAGGCTGACATGCTCATAATAGACATTTATTGTCCACTTCATAACTTGATGTAGGCCATAAATAGCAGGTAGTGGTTTCTTGCTGCGGGTTACATTACAGTAAGTGTTCTGCTTAGCCAAGCACTAATGTAACTACGGAATCAGCAGAGTAGAGGACACCCTGATTTCTTCACCACACTCAGGGGCTGGAAGTCCCAGATCTCAGGCGTGGGCGTTTACTGTCACACTCACCCATCAGTTAAATATGGGTTTGGTTTGGGCTGCATTGAGACCATTAAAACCATTCTCCCACAACCACTCAGCTGGCGTGGTTGTAAAAAAGGGGAATATGATATGTTACCCTCTTCTGCGATCTCTAAATAGCTATTTTATCTTATCCGCAATGATCTGGGCTCTCAAGCCAAATGTTAGGGTTTTTGTGAAGTGTAAATGCATACAAGGAGCTTTGAAAACACTTTTTACCAGGAAGATCATGGCCACAGGTACACAGCAAGATGGCAGAATGATGTTTATAGGAATGTAGTCATGTCTGTCATGAGAGAAGCATGAACCCAACATCGTAAGAGATCCCTAGATTTTTTTTTTTCCAGATTACACATGGAAGTCACGATGTTGAACTTTTCAAATTTGCTCACCTTGAGCAACTGAGAGCATATGTTGGGTCTCAGATGAGATACTGCGTAACCTCCAGACTCACATGCTAGAAAAGCAGACGAGCCATGACGGCGACCTGATAACACTCGGTTGTTTGCCTCTTGAAACAACATTCAGCCTAAAATTTGTGTTCATTCCTATAGCCTCAGACAGTTCAATAAATATTTCTGAACATAAACAACTCAACAACTCAAAACCAAGAACCACTTAACCTGGAGCTGTGACATTGGCTGTGAAACCGAGTCTCAATTGCAGATTTTCTCTTTGAGCCTTTACAAGAAAATCTGCCTTATGTCATTTCACAGTTAACCGTTATGAAGCAGAATTTACTGTCCTTGTGAAACCAACTACAGTGTCTGTGTCTCCAAATTTTCAGTCATTTGCTGTAAAAGGAGCAGCTGCAGAGATTGTAACTGGATGAAATTGCTAAAACCACATTTGAGCTTTTGAAGTCAAAATTCTGTTTACCAAAGACCAAATTGTATAAAAGCTTCAGTGCTATAATAAAAGATTCAAACTTTCTTAGTCATGCTCACGTGGTGTAAAATACAGTCCTCAAAAACACGATACATGACATTGTATAAAATATGAACCGTTCATTTAGTTAAGAACCTTTTTTTTTTTTGAAAATCGTTGGCTTTCCCCTACATTTGAAACCCAGAGACATGACAGCATCGGAAAGCATGCAAGTGGAACCTCCTTATCGTATACAGCCGGCTGCATGCCTCCCTATAGACTGAAACGTGGCCACCCTTATGACAGGATCCTCCTCAGACCACCCTGCCGTCAACAGGGGATGTCAGCGGGGGCCATTGAAAGCATGTGTTCTGGTGGGATTCAGGAACAGAAAGATGGAGCGTACTGCCTCCTCTCAGTGTTATTTCACACAGTGACAAGTCCATAAACCTTTTACGAGCCCTGGAGAAGAGTTGGTGACGTTGCTCCGGGAGCAAATGGCATCTGTGAGAGGTACTTCCACTTGCGGTGATGCGAACTTCCACTTTGAAATGTTTCGATGTAACCTTAATGGGTTTATTGTGTTGTTGTTCCCTATTTGACTGAAGTTTGATCAATCTGACATAGTATGTCTCATGAACATAATTTGAACAAAACTATATTTTGTGTTTTTACGGAGGCTGTCAGTTTCCACATGACTTCAGCTGTTCTGTCTCTCTCTCTGCTCGGTGCAACCCTGTGACCAGACACTTCAAACTATCTTCATACTCACATCAAGAGACAGACATTGCCCTTGAGCAGCTCACTGAGCATTCCTCAGATAAAAGAAATGAAAACCACAGACTCTGTTTTCGTTCTCACACACACAAAAAAAATTACAATATTAGATTCAGCCCGAATGTCATTGTTTTATAGACTAAAGGGAGATTATCTTTTAAAAATGACTTCACAGGCGACCGTTGGCGGAATTGCAAATGAGTTTTTGGAGGGAGACAGTTGAGGGAGCGGTTTTATCTCCGCTGTTTTTCCGTTGCGATTTGTTTGAGGTCGAAATCAAGAACACAAGTTGAACCTGTCTCTGGCACTTAGCTGAAAATGGGGAAAACACGGTTGATGCCCAAAGCTCTCAGCCTTCAGACAGTTATAGGAGGAATGGGGGGTAGACGGAGGCAAAGGCCGCGTTAAATATGTCTGTTTAGACTTTACAGCACAGTTGACTGAACACCAATGATTTGACCCTAAAAAGTCAACAGAAACCAGCAGTCAATGGTGCTAAGCCTGATGAGTAGCTAGCAAAATATCACAAAGACATTTTTAAGTTAGACAAGCTTTGTGTGTTCAGGGGGAGACTGGTAGTGACCAGTGTGGTCACTGCTGTGGGTCTGAAATGATTTACTTCAGACCCAGCATAAGTTAATTAATAATTAATTAACTTTTGCCAGCTGCCAAATACTGGTTTAATGTGTTCTTTATATTAAGTTCTATCGCTCCTCATGATGAATTATAAACTTGATCCAGTTGATGAGTGTGTGAGCATGTTTTAGGACCTGATTCTGTATTTTTAGTGGCAGGTGGGTTAACATATGTCTTTGGAAAATCTATATTTAAAAGCTTTAGAAGGTGAGCCAAAGAGTTAATTTTGGACGCAGCCTGCAGGGTTCCCATGGTTGATGGATTTTCTGGAATGTGATTGAATTTAGAAGATTATATCCTAGACAGGGAGAGTCAGGGAATTAAATAAGATTAGATGCATTTTCTACAAAAAAAAGATTAAATTCTTGGGACAATTTATTAAGTATCATGGAATTTGCCTTCCTAAGAAAAAAAGAATTCATTAAAAAAGTCACCCATTACTCCTTGAGAAACACAGCCTTGAATAACTTTTTCATCCTGACCCAAAAGGCAAGAAAATATACTATTTACACACACACATGACAACATGGCCTGGCTGCATTCATATCTAATGCAGTTGAGTCTAGCTTCTGTAACAGTGGAGTTTAAGAATGCTGTAGCCGTGCTGACACTGGTCTGACAGCAGAAGCTCCCAGCCCTGCCGTACGTGCAGCGAGGTCCGCTGGCGAGCCGAGGTGTCACTGATGCGTGTCTCGTCTCCGCAGAGCTCCCGGAGAACTGGACGGACACGAGGGAAACCCTTCTGGAGGGCATGGTGTTCCAGCTCAAGTACCTGGGGGTCACGCTGGTCGAGCAGCCTAAAGGAGAGGAGCTGTCTGCAGCCGCTGTCAAGAGGATAGTGGCCACGGTGAGAGACAGCACACACACACACACACATCTCACACAGGAGGTATAAATATACAAGATCAGCTGCAGCAGTCGTGGTAAGTATGACTGCACAATAGGCACAATATGCTACATCGGCACAATATTGATAATGAGGTATTTGATGCTTGATTTTGTCCATATCACCCATCCCAATGCAGAACTAGGTTCATCTCAGAGGTTTATGTTTATTACTTGCAATTGCATTGACTTGCTTTAATTTAGATCAAATTTCAAAAAGTATATGAAGTACAAATAGTGTAGTTTTCATGGAATGCTTGTAAAAGAAATGGATGGGCATTCAGTCTCATTTGTGACGACGACAGCAGATGGAAGTGTCACTAGATTCATTTTTCTGCCCCGTGGTTCGGATTGTCACATGTTTGCATTGCGACACATTGAAGTTCCATCGCTACGCACACGCGCGCAAACGCACATCTGGCTGCCAAGACACACACCTAGTTAAGACTTAAAATAACTGAAAAACAAGACACCCAAAACCTGTCATCAAAGCAGCGCTCCTCCAGAGAATTTCTCTCAAGCACGCACGCATGTGGCATCGTTTTCCATTTCACCACCTCCGTGACTTGAAATCCGTACAGTCATCCAGTCTTTTTTTTTTTTTTTTTTTTTTTTGGCTGTGACCCGCCTGACACCTGCGTGGAAAGTGACTGGTTGGCTCGCCGCTCTCCCCTGAGGTCCAGGCTGGCATTTAGAGGAGGATGCAATCAGTTTGGACCCCGCCGCTCAGTATGTGGCGCGGCCCGCTTTATCATGCTGGAAAAGGCTTATTGTTATTGGATCTGGCAGCTTGGCAGATAATGAAGTTACAGGCAGCAGGATGGTGGGACATAGGACACTGTGACGGAGGCTGTGATTGGGCCTAATCTGTTCGGCTGCCCTTGATGATCCCCCCCTGAAAAGGATGTCAGGCTGCTGAATGGGATATTTTTTAACCTGTCATCTTGTATAATGGCTTTACTTGGTGTAAAGTAATGTTTTGTGAGGCTACAGTCACAACCTGGAACAAATTCTCCCAGTCTAGACGTCTCTTTCAAGTTAGCTCGCACGCTTGTTTTCTCACATCTCTGTGAACTTATTTTCTTAAGCGTCTTTGATCAGATTGTGTTTTTTTTTTGTTTTTGCGTGTTGCTGTTTTTGAGATTCTAACAAGCTGCTTGTTTTTGTCTGCGCGTTTCAGTCGGATGACTCGCTGGGACTCCTGCTGCACCCTGGATCCACATGCATATTCTCTCAGTCTTGAGCATCAAGCTAGCGGCTCTGCAGCTTTTGGCCAGAAAGTTTCTAGAGATTTAAACTTCTCTTCTCAGTTGTAGAAGAAGTGCCTGATTTGCTTTGATTTTTTTTTCTTTAAGTATATCTCTTTCATCAGTGAATTTTGATTGTCTGGCTTGATTAAAAATTACCGGTCTGACTTGCAGTTTACATAAATATAATGTTTACACATTGATGGTATGAGCAGATTGACTGATTGCCTTTCTAATCCCCACTCTCTCTCTCTCTCTCTCTCTCTCTCTCTCACTCCTCTCTGTGTTTTGTCTGTCTACCCCACCCTTCGTTCTCTTCTCCCTCGCCCATCCCTTCGTTGCAGGCCAAAGCCAGCGGCAAAAAACTCCAGAAAGTCACGTTAACAGTCTCCCCAAGGGGAATCATTCTTTACGACAGTGCCTCCAACCAGCTGATAGAAAACATCTCCATATACAGGTCAGTCTTGCTCTCTCAACCCCCTCGGGCGATTGTTAATGTTCCTAACACATTCTGTGGCCATGACTCAGCCGGGCGGCCCCGCTTATGAAATGCTATCATCCTCCGTTTGTCCTTATCACCCGCAATAAAACAAAAGTTGTTACCCCCCCCCTCCCCTCTGCTCTCATCGATCACGGGAAGGCTGGGGGTGCGGGGAGGTGTAGACCTCTCGGGCGACATAAAGTGGCTCTGAGAGAGAGAATCCACAGTCTATCAACACAGCGCCTCATCAATCTCAGCTCTGGAGAGAGCACTATAACAGCTGTACGTCTGAGCTTTCACCTAAAGTCTGATTACTGACTGACTGCTGCATACACACACACATACACACACACTTCCTTAGTGGTAAATGCCTACAGATCAGACAAAACTACCTGCCTGCCATGGCTTGCATGCTTAGAGCGCCCTACCCTCCATTAACCTAGAGCTTAAGACTGGCTCAGCCAAGCTTGACTCACTTTTCTAAAATTCCACATTTATGAGTCTACTTATCAAGGAGAGATGGGACTACCGTAATTTCCTCCAGTATTAAATAGGCCTACGTTGAATAATTTCTTCTGAAAGCTGGCAGATTGAGGACGAGATGTCAGTTTTTTGACAGCTTTCCCATGGTATCCCAGAGCAGTTTGATCGACAAGTCCTCTTCACTGACCATGTTTCTGTCTTCCCAGCTCCACCCTGCCTGGAATGCTTTGGATCATGAGGGATTTCTGTTTCGGAGCCCCCCTTTTTTTTTGACTTACATTGTTCCATTCTGTTCACGTTTGCATAGGTTTTCTTTGAACAAATATTCCCTGGTAAAGTTGCTTAAGATTCACCAGGATACGATTCATTTCTCCGGCGCACCGCTTCTGTCTATATTCCGGCTCTCGCCTTGACAGCACTGCAGCGGTTTTCAAATTTAACTTCACACACAACTCTCTGAAAGGAGGGGCATGTCAAAACATCTTAGGCTGGGATCACGTTTAATCCATAATGTATGTAAACCACATGGAATGCTGCACAAGAGTCCCATCACTCAAACACATGGAGATCAAACCGATTAGACGTATCAGTCGTCGAATTGCAACATACATTTTTGTGTGCAACACTGATTCACTGTCAAAATCTTTTCACCACAGAAGTTTCAGAGATCTAATTAGTAGCTGTGTTAAAACCGAATGTATTCTAATTTATGTGCATAAGTAAAAAAAGGCCTAATGCATGCAACACCTTTATTGCAAGGCAATGCATCTGCAACGGAATGAAGAAGCTATAACCGGCGCTCTCATTTGAAATAAATGAAACGAAGAGTGCAGCAATTAAAAGGCTGACTGCATGAGGTGAGTCCAGCTGTGACCTCAGGATGGTGCGGAGACATAAAGCAGCCGGTCGTATCTCGTACCCTGCTGAAGTCCTCTTCCCCCAGACATCTGCTACGAAGATAGACGAGCAATAAAAGAAATGGATTTGCCTAGACACCCAATTTCCCGACGCTCTCCCTCCCCAACATCTGCCGTAAATCTCAGCTGTGTCGTGTAAAATGCAGCTGTGGCTCTCCTGTGCTTTTATTTATTTATTTCCACCTTTCCTTATTCATATTAGTCATTAGTTAACTGTGTGTGTGTGTGTGTGTTTGTGTGTGACCATGCCAGAGTGAAGCTCACAGTTGGAGCATGTTCCTAATGTAGGAAGGAGAAAAGGAAGGGCAGATGGCAGACATTCATTACGGCCTTCCTCCACCGTTCTGGGCCTCCCTTCGCAACTGGCCAGTGTGCCTGTCACTTTGCTCATGGGGTGATGACATCATAAGCCATGACTCAGTCGTGGTAAAAAAAAAAAAAAAGGAACATGCTCGATGCGTGACACCGTGACAAGTCAAACTGATAACTCTCCTACATGCCATGCACAGAAATGAATCTTTATTCTTCGAGAGTGGATACAAAGATTGCAAAGTTTACCGTGTCATGCTGTGTGTTTTTTCCAGAGAGCCCAAACTTTTTTGGCTGTATTTTAAAACGGCCCAAAACCAATCTTAAAAACTGTGATTTAAAACTCAGTGTGAGTCAAGGTTGTTAAACAGGCGGACCCAGTAGGAGAGTGGAGCGGTAACTTGTTTGAAGAACACTCCTTCAGAGAAATGGCACAGATGTCCTTAGCACGGGTTCAGTTCAAATCCGCAATAATGCCGGGCGCTCGACCCGCGCACAGCAATCTGCTTGTATATTGAGCATGTGGAGTGGGGTGAGATTGGCAGTGTAGCTTGGTTCAAGTACGGCAGGGATTTTTTCTTTAATGTAGTTTTGAGAAATGCGAGATTGAACTGTTCCAAGTCCGATTGCTGGAATAGTGCAAGGGCTTAGGGTAGACGGAGTTGCACTGATGCTCTGTGAGGTTTTAGGTATTTAGGTCTCAAAAAAAGTATGTGTCCCTTTCAGAATATCATACTGCACAGCGGACAAGATGCACGACAAAGTTTTTGCCTACATCGTCCAGAGCCAACAGAACGAGACCCTTGAGTGTCACGCCTTCCTCTGCACCAAGAGGAAAATGGTAAGTACACAAGTATGCATGATTATATGTCTGGACTTCGCCCACTGTATGCGCAAACAGGCTATTTTGGCCAAGTATTCCATTAAGCTATTCGTGTCAGTGCCTACGTTTTGCACAGTCACCTTTTTGTAAGTGGTCACAGACGGATTTAAATAAACACGATCAACAGAGCGGGCATCTGATTGCCAAACCCTTTATTAGTACCACTGGTTACCTCCAAACATACTCATGGAAAACTTCTGTAAGCTACAGTGTGCGCGGAGGAATCTTATGCTGCAAAGAAATCTCAGAATACCTGCTGCTTTGAGTCACACTTTAATGTATGTATGTATGTTTATGCAAGTATTAAAATGAACGGAGGAGCAAAAGAAGAGGCTGAACGTGAAGGGAGGGGAGGCTGTCATCCCTCTCCAGCATTCCCTCTCTCCCTGGAGGTTTGCTGAACGAGCGAGCCACTCCCTCCCCTTCCTTCCCCTTCGCTAATTTTGTTCTGGCCAAAAGGCCACGTATCCTCCCAGCTACATAAACAACTCATCATGGAGCCCCCGGGTTTCTCTTCCTCCATTTCAAGTATCTGTTGCGGAACTCCTTGCGTTGACGATCGGTTCCTGTTTTGGTCACCGCTCCTATAATAGAGTTCCTTCTCTTTCTGTGTTTAAGTGTTATTTATCCTTCTTTTTTCTTTCTTTTTTTTTTTTTTACTTTCACATCATCTCACACCCTCTTCCTCTCTCCACCAGGCCCAGGCGGTAACACTAACAGTGGCTCAGGCTTTCCGAGTGGCGTTTGAGTTCTGGCAGGCTGCCAAGGAAGGTACGCATGATCGCCCCCAGCGACCGGAGGAGTGTGACGGATGAGTGGAACCGCGTTCCTTCTCTTCCCTCTCGCCTCCTCCGCTACTCCCTCTCTCCTCCCCCGTCACTCTTTTGTGCCATCCCTGACTTTGTCTTTCGCTGCTGGTCCTGCGTTCTCTGTCTTTTCTCTCCTTCCTCCTTCTCCCTTTTCCCTCGCTGCCTCTCACCCTTTGCTCTCTCTCATTATCATCCTCCTCCACCGCTGTTGTTCTCCGGCATTTACTGTAAGCATCCTTTCTCCTGGTACACCGTGGGCGCGTTGGGCGGCCAAACAATGGGCCCGTCTTTCACGTTGAGGTTTCCGGGGACGATCTCGCGACATCAATTTTCCTGTCTGCCCCCCCGGACTCGTAGCCTTGACACCCAACCTCCCTCACCAAAGTGTCATGTGAAATACTGGAGCAGTGTTTGGCCGCTCCCACCTGTCACCGTTGTCTCTCACACACACACACATACTCACAGACTAAAACACACACAGAAGAATGTCCATATTGACTTGAGCCGCCCCCCTCCCTCTGTGGTTAAATCATAGCCCGGAGAACAGCGAGGCTCGGTATAGTTTAGTGAATCCTCTTTATTAAAGGCAGCTCAGTCATGGTTAAAGAGTCATCTAGGTATCGACAGGAGAGGGGAGGGGTGGAATTAGGAGAGGAATTAGGAGGCTAGCCTGGGGCAGAGGTGGGCTGCCTGGCTGGAGTAAATCTCTCATTTCTTTGCTGCTTCTGCTTATAGTGAGAACAGGACTCGGCCGTGTGGGAGCCGGGATTTTCCTCCATACTGCTCCGCACTCTATAAAAACCTTCTCTCCTCATTATCTTTTTTATAGTTTTTTTTTTTTTAACTTGATGTCAAACTCCTGAAACATTCTGCTCCTTTCAAGACTGAAACTGTGCACATCCTTAATAGCAGGCTACACGCTGAAGATAGGCTGACACTTGTGTTCAGGCACAGATTTAGACGCGGCAGACATTTCGAAATGCTGTGTAAGGCCGGCGTCACGCGCAGCCCCTCATTATTTTGTACAGCTCAGCAGAACACGCATGTAATTTACTGCATGTATGACTCCCATGTAAATGAGAAGTCCTGGGGGAGGGGGGGGGGGGG
>OMLF01011572.1:16989-35642 GCA_900302615.1 Holocentrus rufus
CACACACTCCCACTCCTACACACACACACACACAGCTTGACCCCCAGTTCCATCCAAACCACACATTTTTAGAGCGTGGGTGAACCAAAATTAAACTTCTATTTTTTTTTCTTAGCCTGTCAAGATATTAGCCATGTTGACTTTAACATATTTGGCTGTCGCTACTGTCAGTAGTGTCTGAAATGAGCTTTGCAATGCTAACTGGCATAAAGAGAGATTGGCAGTAAGACCAGAGATTTAAAAATCTGCAAATACACAGATGGACTGTGTGAATCAATACAATATGATGTCTCTGTTATACTGTATGATTTGCAATATGCTATTATTCTCTACTGTAAAATTTATGTTGCTGTGGTCACATTGGAGAGCGAACATAGTAATTATTTTCACTATTTCAGAAGCACTAATAAAACGAGGAGTACTGTACACTTCCAGCCATGATGAGGGCTTTTTGTCCTTTCATTATGGATTGCTAAATCTTAAATTGACTACACTGTGCCCCCTATGCACTGAGCAGAAAACCAAGCCCTTGGATTGAACACTGTTCAAAGTGTCCAGCAATGCATTTATTTCTCATTGCAAAGCAATAAAAAAATGAAGCCAGTGGTTTAAAGACGGGTCACACTGGACACACCACAGCCAATGGGTTTGTGTGTGTTTGAGTTTGCTGGGGATAAATAAAAGTCCAAACAGAGAATTTAATGAGGAACCCTTGCACTGCCATTTAGACAGCTATTTGGAGTGGTCAGACCTTTTTGACTACTGTTAAGCAGTAAACATAAACAGCACCAATACAGCAAAATGCATCGTAAAATGTGGGTCTTAAAGCAGCACTATGCAAGATTTTATGTGAAAATACATCTGAGCCATCAGCACACAGAGCTGCAACAGACTGGAGGCATCTCATCCCTACTGTATGAGATGCCACAGATTTGCCATATTTTCCCAAATGACATTCTAGTGTTGTGTATAATCGGCGGTGGCAAATCTTTTGCACCCACAGGAAGCAGTGAATCTAAATTTAAAAGTACCAGCAGCGAGTGAGCGATTCATCCAGAGAAAGCTGGACTCACCAGCCCATGGCTGAACCTCTTCACCTCCTCCGCCCCGAACAGCTGCTAAGAAGAGGAGTGTGCACTTTGCTGACACTGTGATTTCTGGATTTTGAAGTCTGAATTTACAGTTAGGATACCTGCTTGCTGCCATGATGTGAAGTTTTGTGCAGCTTTAGAATCAATGCGAAGCCGGTGGATCGATTACAAAGATGGAGCCCTGTTATGTCAGGCAGGTGTACAATGTCAAAGCTCTCATGAAGTATGTGTGGAGAGCTCAAAGGAAAGTCTGTAAGCAATCTATCACTGCCGTGTGGCATCCGCTCCCGCCTCGCTCTCCGCTCACCCTCTCACTCCGTCTCTCTCACCGACCTCTGCTCTTAATTCTCACTTCGCTGCTGCATCCCTCTCATCCTTCGAGCATACTGAAGTGCAGAGGTCAAAGCTCACTGGTGTTCCCCCTTCATCTCCTCCAGCACGTCGCTGTGAATGAACAGATGAGAGTCTCCGCCTTGAACTCTGCTGAGATGAGAGGGGTGCCAGTATGGGCTGTGCAAATAAACGCCCCGGCTTTCGTTGTGTACTTCCTCCTGCGTGTTCCATCTGCATCGGGTCCAGAGCAAATCCCCCTTTGATGGACTGTTTAGTTTGAAAAGCAGCAGCCCCTTCACCCCGTGTTTTCTATTTTCTGAATATTTGCTTGTTTACCTTCTTAAAAGCATTCATCCCCCATATAACAGCCCCTTGACTTCATTTCTATCCATCTTTAAGTCACACTTGGGTTTCCTGGCATCTGGTGACCCGCCTCCTGTTCTCACTTCCCAGTACAGTTACTCAGTCGCCACCAAGCAGCTTTTTTAACAATCCAGTTTGGAACATGACGAGACGGATTAACTAGCCTCTCCAGAATTTTTTAAGGACAGAACAGCTGTAAATGAAGCCAGTTGTGCAAATAAAGTCTGACATTTGAAGTGAGACTTGCTATACCTGTGGTGTTTCTCACCAAATCAATACATTTGAATGATGCCTAGAGAAAATGTCTGTTAGGAAGGAATGAGCAGAGAGCAAAGCGATGCAGAAGTATAGCCAGGTAATTCAGTCATCCAGTGCAATAATGACTTCTCCTCTGAGGTGGATGGAGATGATTAATATTACAGTAAAAGTGACAAAAATGCAGCAGGGTTTTCTTTTCATGGAGATGTATTGGCTGATTGTGTGTGAACTGACAGGAGGTGTTTCCCACAACTCTATGATCACACACATGGTTTATGTTACAGCATGGAGAGGTCAAGGGGTGCAGAGATACAGGTGTGTATGTGTGCGTGCGCTGATGTGCCCACACATACAGTATATCTGTCTCCGCTCGGCATCATTTTTTGCATTCAAGGCACTTTCTGCCAGAGTACTTCAGAAATATTCGAAGAGAGGTACCTTGTACTTAACGCAGACACAGAAACATCCCAGATGTAGTTTGGCCCCTGATGTAATAGTCCAGTAGCACTTAATTTGCTGCAGGTCAGACAGTAAGCAGTAGTCAGTTCAGGCAAGCTGTTGGCATAAAGAGGAAGGCAGGTGTGGGTGAGACTGGGGAGAGAAATGTAGGAGGCAGGATGACCTAGCTGATAGTGAGGCTGTTCTCTATGTGTCTTTGTTTTGTAAGTGAATTCATAAAATGAAACGCAAAAAAAGACTGAAAATGTGAAAAAGCAAGTTTTGAAACAATTTTTTTTTAATGTGGAACAAAAAATATTACTTCCCTTTTTCCCCTTTTCTCTTTGTTTCTCCAGCATAGCTCAGCATGTGTAAATATGCAAATACTAACAAACTGTTCTCTTCTTCTTTACCCCCAACCTCCCCAACCTCCAACCTCTCTTAATTGTTTGTATAATAGCAGTGCATTCAAGTCTAGACTCTAGCTGTTCAACCTGTTGTTCTTTGTTTTTTGATATGATTCCCATTAGCTGAAATCTTTGCAAAAAAAATTGCAATTATTAGTCTACAAAAACAAAACAATTACTGTCACAACACAGACAGTACAACCTGATAAACATCAAGATTACAACTTCAACATGTTGAGAAATTGTGCATGTACAAGACATCCCATGTAGGGCTGCAACAGAGGAGAGCATCTCATTGATTGAGACTCCATGGATTCACTCTAATTCCCAAAATAAACTCTGAAGGCTGGTGTGGACGCTCCACTCGGGAAGTGACAAATCAAACCTTAAGAATGAAAAACAAACTGTCTCCTAAAAACAGCAGTGAATAAGCGCTCTTTTTCCAGCTGGACTCTCTGACATCAATATTTCTCCTCTCTCTTCCCTTTTTTTGTTTCATCTGAGCATCACAGACCAGCTGGTTGGTAAACATGAGTGTACTGGATGCAGTTTATCCAATTTTTCAAACGGTTACCTTTCTCTGCCAACTGGTGCTGCCAACGTGTGAAGTTGCCTAGTGCAGCCTTAAACACAAACATATGAAGACTCAAATATTAAGCAGGGAAGATACAACGGTTGTGAAATTGATTGAAAAAAGTGGTTTCAGGTCGGTTGGCTAGCCAAGTAGATGCTGTTTCTCCGCTCTCATGTCCTTCATTCTGTCCTCTCTCACCTCTCGCTCTCCTCTCTTCCTCCGTCTGTTTTGGCAGGAGCTGCTGAAGGACCCCTTCTACATCGGGCTGAGGCATAAGAGAGTGCGAGGCAAGGCCTACGATGACCTGCTGGATGAGTTTATGAAGGCAGTGTCAGACAGGTATGACCACTGACCCTCAAACACACCACTTCCCCACTTCCTCTATGACGTCTGCTATTGTAATTTTTGATATTAACAGCACATGGAGCTCTTAAAAGAAATATGTTGAGCAGTTTAACATAGTCAATACATGAGCACTGACACTGACTGAGGACTCTGCAGTCGATATTTAGAGAAAAACCTCATAATTTATTTGTTGTCTTGCATTGCAGTCAGACTAATTGCTTAAGAGAACCATAAAACCCGAGATTTATGTGTCATATTAGCTGTTGCATATTTAGACTCAAAATGAATCCAAAAGTGAGCGATGTATTTTCATGCTCCAAGTATGCATGGCAGCACAGCCAAAGCCGTGCATCTAAAAAAGGCTTGTGGGACTTAGGGGTCTGGAATGTTTTTTAAGTCTCCAGTGATTCAGTTTTACCTTTTGTGAACTACGTTTTGGTTGCTAAGCACTATCAGTCAAAACTCTTACTGGCATAAAATGCATTTCTTACATGGCAACATCAGCTTATTGAAAAGTGATCAGAGAGACTGAGCAGCCATTGATATTATTGGCATAATTCTCTGCAGACAGATGGCTGTGGGAATATCTAAGCAGCCAGCGAGCAGACCTTTGACCTCGCATTAGCTGAACCACTTGCAGCAAGTTGATTCTGAATTGCCCGTTGCAACCGTAATCATTCAATAATCCACGGAAACCCTGCGTAAGACATCTTTTCCATTTCCACTCCATTAAACAAATCACTATCAGCGCAGCCTGCCATTGGAATGACAGAGAATATAAACATTTTTCATCATGGAAATGCACAGTTCTGCACACTTTCATCTTCTCTCAAGAAATGAAAAGACCTGAAATCACCATGATTGGCTGCCATACTTTGACCAGACAGGTTTTCCCATGATGCAATGCAAGTTTGAGCTTGTGCAGACTGCAAAAAACAGCGGTATACGGGATAGGATATTTATATTTCATTATATCAGGATGCCTGATGTACCTTATCCAGGTGTCTCAGAGCCTGGATAAACAATAATCCAGGTTTTTGTAAACAAGGATATGCCACTTACAAGCACCATACTTGAGTACTATGGGTGTATAAACATAACCATTTATAGGATAGAATGGAGGTAATGCCTCTGGTTTGCAGAGGGAGCTTATTTTGTTGTTGTTGGGAAAATTTCTAGCCACAGTGTATGCATAGACCCCTTGCCTAAATTCCCAAAGCACAGAGGATGCATAACTTGCAAAGCTGTGATGTAATCCTAACCCCTGTCTCCACTAGTTTCAGCAGTGGATGGAGATTGTGGGTTAGCTTTGGCTTGTTTTACAGAAGCACAATAAGGGATGTAACTGTTTAAAATTTCATATTCATTTAGTTTGTATCTGCATCGATTTTATCTTTCCCCTCTTCTCTGGGCTTGAATTAGGTGAGTCTTGCGCTGTGGACTCCCCCAGGTCCTGTATGCATTTAGTATAGGCCTGTCTTTGATGATGCCTTCGTAAATTTTGATGTATGTGTTCTTGTGCATGTGCTTCCATGCATGCCGACATGTATGTGTATCTCCCTGTCCCTATGTGCCATGGAGCCATGGCGGCCACAGACACATGGGCCTGGTTAAGGCCTGTCCTAGCCCAGAGAGACCAGAGTCCAGAGGGAGAAGCCTGGGTCTGGGCCCCCTCCAGCTGGCAACAGGAAGCCATGACTCTCTAATAACCGGGTGGCTTCTCAACTACAGGGAACAGCGATGCTTTTTCCCCGAAGGAGCCGGATTGGCGGAAAATGAATAATTATGGGGTCCGAGATTGAATGAATGATTACAGCCCTACAGTTTTGAAGTAATATTCATGTTCGGTTTTCTAAGAAATGAGGGAAAAGGCAGGTAATTTGAAGCCACTCATCTCACAATGCTACAGATCAACTCATCATTAATAACCAAAACTCTGGAGGCATTTTTACTCCATCGTTTTGAACGTCTCTGTTGAAGGAGAACGGGTCATAACGCAGCCAAATGTTTGGTTTCAAGCCAAGATCCCGTCCTTGGGTTGAGAGTCTCCTCCTGTTTAACAATCTACAGGTGTCTCATCACTCCCACAGTCACCCACAACACTTTTCTAAGGATAAGCCAAGGTTCAGCAATGCTTTTGAAGCTTTTTCAAAACTTTGGAAAGTTTTTTTTCCCCCAAGGTAACCCTGGTATCACACTCAATCCGTAAGGCATTTTTACTGCTGAAAACCGTGGAGAGCAAGAATTTCATGGCTCAGATGTATTGATCGGATGTGAGGGTCAATTGATTTTGTAAAATACAGTTTAGCCACAGTACAGCTCTGAATCAGTGATGAAATCAGTTATATTGTGATGACAGTAAGAGAGAAAATAAATCAAATGAGATCCAGCGCAATCACACCCCAAAAGAGCATACAGATCTTCTTTTTTATCCAGGGGTGATTTGCAAAACATGGCTGTCTTCTTCCACCTGCTTCATATTTATACATGTGCACACATTCACATCTGGGAGCTGCCATGTACAACCTTTGCTCAAGGGTATTTTGACCTTTAACAGTGGTTGCTGCAGGGGAAAAAGCCTTCCTTATTCATCTCACCCACACAGATTTCCCTAGCTGGTCAAACTCGCCACACTGGAGAAAATCCAGTGTGGTGAGTTTGTCAAAAGTCAGTTCAGTGACACTAAATAGTAATACTAAATACTAAATAGTTTGACTACATGCATTTTTTGTTTTGATAGGTGACTCCCCATATATTGTCACTGTCCGCATGTCCACATGTAAATACAATATGCTTCATACACAGCACATACCTTAGAATATATGTTTCAGAACATACCAAAAAATAGTCCAAAGCTGATATTCAACTTAGTATCAACTTTGTGTCAGTTAGGGTAGAGGTGAAGTTGATACTAAGTTTGTACAAAGTTGATAGTAAGTTAAATATTAACATATGATAGTCCAAATAAAGTAATATCATGTTTTGAGAAAAGATATATGTAGGCTCAGGGTCCAAAATGTACATCAAATGAAAGACAACTACATATACAAATGCATTATTTAGCCAGTTTTTATATTTTTTAACATGTCTCTAAACATATTCAGAAATGTATTTCTTGCAGTTTGGGCAGTGCAGTATTTTCGCCCATCTGTCCATCTGCATTGTTGTAGTCGTGCAGCTTTATTTGCCTCTTGGATCTTAGAGAACAAAGAATAGTCAGACAAATGGATGGATGGATGGATGGATGGATGGAGTGATGGAAGGAAAGAAAAAGAATGCAGACTGTGTTTCCGTCTTTAATGACGGCTGGGGGATTTGAGAAATAATGTGTGCTGAGAGACGCTGGCTCTCTGGAGGAGGAGAGGGGGCTGGGGATTTATTAAGAGAGAGCAGGCCTCGGCCCCAAAGCCCCGTAGGGACAGCGGTAACAGACGGCCAGTGTGTGTACACAAACACACACAGGTTCGACAGCTGTGTTTGGACAGAGCGCCCTTGTCCGTGACCTTCCTCGTGGAGGTCCTCGCCGGCTCCTATGAATGCACCCCAGCTTAAAGCATCACATCATCCCCTCTTCTCGGCTTCTATTTGCCCCCTCCAGCACTGGAAACAGACGTGTGGCTTCTACTCTACTTCCTCATAGCCGGAGATCGAGGGGCCCGCGTCAGATTTCAATCGAGTCTACGATGAAGCCGGATTAAGTTTCCTGAAGGAGCTGGCTCACTCATTAACTCTCTTATCCCATGCGTTGGCCCAGACATAACACCAAACGTCTGAGCGATCCGCCACATGGGACGGCGGCTGTCATCTCACATCTCATGCTCTTTTTCACAGTATCAAACATTAATACTATTGTCACAAGCATTTACACTGTACAGAGCGGGTTTGGCAGCACCAAGCAAGCAGCCATGCGTGTCATCCTTTAGAAAACAATGAGCCTAATTATTTTTCCTGGGTGTTTCCTCCTGTATTATCGAGGCCAGTCTTAAATCGCAGCAGAATAATGGTGAAAAGAACAAAGGAGCTCTGTGCTGCGCTGGTTATGTCCCTCAGATGGTTTTAACAGTCCCACAGAAAGAAAGGTCAGATTGCTATCTCGTCTGCATGTCTGCTTGCTTTCTTTCTCCCGAAGTCCCCAGTGTCCAAATCAAAGATGATCGCAACAATAGCTTCCATATGATCAGAGGTATAAAAGTCAAATGAGAGAGTAGCTGACTGGCTGATTGAATCAGCACTTGTTTCACCTCTAGTGTGGACCATTTAAGCTGCTCCAGGGTTTTTACGTCGGAGCACAACCATCTAAATGACTCACTGGGGTTGCAGTAAGGAAGAGTCTGATGTGGCCACAGATGAGAATCTTGGCGCACAGAAAGTAATAAATCAAAACTTAAGAGAAAATACTGTACAAAAACTCCTAAAAAGCAGGGAGCAAACAGTCAAAGGAAAGTTAGAACCCGCTGTGATTTTTTCCCCCACCATTTCCAGCCCAACTGGCAGGCCTCGAGGAGTTATTGATGTTGTGTCGCATGAGTCGCTTAATATTCTGCTGCCACCTGGGGCCGCCAGGGTGCAGAATGTCTAGTGCAGCTTTAAATGTGCACTATGCAGTTTCGTCTGACCACTAGGTGGTATCAAGAGCAGCGGTGTGTGTTGCGTAAACCAGAGATGGTTCAAAAACGAGACGCCGCAATTCCCAGTCATTTCCTGTATTTTTGTTTAATATTGTCAAACACAATGGGTTAAATACTGCTGCACACCGCCCTTAGGAGACCGAGTCCATTCAATCCAATGCAAGAAGACGTACCTGATCATGACTGATTCTTATGTCCCGTGATCATTGAAGTAAATGTTGGACGCTTTTTTTTTTTCAAGCCACAGATCTTATTGATCCTAAATTTGTATTTTTTCGGACAAACAAATTAAGAGACAAGTGAGTTTGTTTGTGTTCCTGGCCCTTTCGAATCCTGTTTCCGATTTCTGTCACTTCTGTAGTTGTTCCAGTGTTTTGGTGCCTCGGCCTGGGAAAACTGAGAGGCCACAGCAGAATCCAGGGTTTTTACTGTCTCTCTATTACATGCATTAGCAGGTGTAGGGAAGATTTTTCCCCCTCCTGTTCTCTCATCCGTGTAACAGATGGAGCGTTTTCCCAGCCAGGCACTCCTTCGTCTCAGACACACACACACACACACACTGCTGTTGACAAAGCATCAGACAGAGAGGAGGAGGAAGGCGATGTGACTGCCAAATCAAGACGGGACAGAGGGATGGTTTCTTACTTTTTCCATAACATCCACCATGTCCTCTGTTCCCGTCACACTCATACCTGATTTACATCTGGATGGACAAAATCCTCTCAACACCATTTATTGTCCATCCATGTCTTGCTCTAAATGCTTCACTCTATTCTCTCTCTCTCTCTCTCTCTCTCTCTCTCTCTCTCTCTCTCATTTGTCAGTGATTAATGCATTTCTCACAACCTCATCAGTCAGAAATATCACTTGTGTGTTTTTCATCTTTGGGTTTCGGTCGGGTTACCGCCCTCGACACGTCTTTAGTTCAGATACAAAAGCAAACGCAGCCTCTTTGTTCAGGTTTTTTTTTTTACAGCTGGCAGAGAGGTGCATTGTGGGATTGTGGAGTTCCATTCAGAAGGTCGCCAGGGAAAGACAACAGGCTTGAGACAGCATAGGGAGCATAGGGACTGTGAACACAAATGGCCTCGAGAGGAGCTTTATTCTAGATAATGCATGTACACGCACACGCACACGCACACACACAAACACACACACACATTGTCAGAAACACTCCCCCTATCTTTATTGGCTAAGGCCAAGAACCAGAGCTTTCAGCACTGGAAAGATGTTCCTTTTCTTTCTCCAGCTCCCGGACCACAACCACAAATCCTCACTCTCTGGTTTATAGTCAGTGGATGCCCGTAAATATGCATGTGTTCACAGCTCAGTCATTCTCAGATGCATGTCAAGAGTCTCTGGACTTTGCTGACTCTCATTTTTTTTAAATAGCATTCTGCAAAACCCTCAGAGATTAAACACATACTGTCCCTGTACATTGGGCACATTTCATCCCAGATTAGCAAAAAGAAACAGGAGATGAATTCAGCATCGGACAGCTCGTGCTGCGTGTCTCTCTCTCGTCAGCTTTCATATGAAAACTCAAGCTGTAACCCTTCCTCTCCTAACTGTATTAGGTCATTTGCAACACGTGAGTCTCTCATCTGCCTCAGAGCCCTTCTTCCAAACCCACCTCAGACTTGGGCAGCCTGGTTCTGCCTGAACTGATGTGACCTCTCCAGCAGCAAGGGGCACCAAACCACACAAGAGGGCGCTACGCCGGCGGCGGGGGCAGGGCCACATCCATCCTCGCCCGTCGCCTGTCTCCTGTCTCCCAAAGCCCCGACACAATGAAAAGTTTATGACTCCCCTCTTGGCTTCATTATTTGTCCTTCTCACAGTGCTTTAGTGCTGCTCTCTGCTTGATAGAAAACACATTTCTCTCCTCAACGCTACTGCCGTGCTGGCTGAGAGTCAGTCAGTCAGGCAGTCCGTCTCTGCTAGGCATCACTGACTCTCAGTATGGCAGAGGACGGATAAATACTGAGAGACAGACGCTGATGGACGTCTCTGATCAGGAGTTTTTTACGGCCGGGCCCGGTTCTCCTCTCATCCTGCGCTTCTTATTGCCTCTCTTCCGCTCCTCAGCCTCTTCCTCCTGCCACCGAAGATTTAAGCAGTTTAGCAGCCACTGTAACAAGTGGGAAACAGCTTTAGCGATTTGTTCAACAAGAGTACGAGGGCGGAATCTTTTCCATATGCTGTGCGAGGTGGGGCCTGATGGAAAGACTGAGAGGAGGATGGGGAAAGAGTGATAGACACTGAAGGAGAGGAGAAACAGTCACAGTGAAAAAATAATAACATCACGTGCAAAGATTCCTCCGTCTCCTGGTTCATTTGATTGACAGGTCCACAGGTGTTGGGGGCGGTTTGGGCAGCTTGCTCTGTTTGCTTGGCCTGTCCTGAATTTCCTCCCTCACTCGGTCACTGAAACATGAGCTCTGCTGTTTTTGTTACAGGTTTGAGTCGGCCTCGCCCTGTCCTTTGTTTCTATGTGACACTGGACTTCATAAAAGTAACACTGCTTAGATGACTCTGCTCTGAGATTTACAGTAACTGAGGAGCATCTTGCACATTTTGGCTGTCCCCATTAGCACATCTATATGATGCATTGGTTATGTACACTTTGAATCAATCAGTATTAGTTATTTCACTGCAAAACATCCTATTAATAAGTCATTCAGTCTCATATTCAGTGTTAAAATATTGTTTTTCTTGTATTCTTTGTTTTTATCTGTTTCTTCAGTATAGCATTCTTTCTGCAGTGCAAATACAGGACAGATGCAGGATAAATGCATTAATGAGGAGGCTTGGTTATCACTGTATATACTGCAAAAATCTCAGTCTTATGTCGTCTCAAATACAGTGTTAAAAAATCATCTTATTTTTCTTCAAGCAAGTGAAAAATCTGCCAGTAGGGATGAGATAATCCCACTTGTTTCCAATGCAGTTTCGCTTGTTTGAGGAATTTGTCTGGGAACAACTATAGCTGTGTTGAAACAAGGCAGAATAAGGCAGATGAAAATGACATTTGATTCAAGAAAATTCTGGAAGCAAGTTGATTAGCATTGGAAACAAGTGGGATTGTCTCATCCCACTGGCAGATTTTTTTTCACTTAAGAAGTAACACTCTTTGAGGTATTTAGAGTCCTTCAGTTGGCAGTAGAGACCATGTCAGTAGATAGTAAACTTTATATGACTTGAGCTTGAGCTATATTTATTTTCTGTCGGTCTTTTCTAATTTGATAGAGATCCCTCAGTGGGCCTTGACTGAATGAAAGATCTTTATGCCTCTGCCTTTACCTGGCAACTCTACTCAAGTTCCACCCTTAACAAAATCTTGATTTACTTTCTACAATGTATAATCATTTGAAAAGGAATCAAATGAACTCTCTTTTATAATAATAGCACTTCACACTTTAAGACTAACAGACTTAAAGCCATAGAAGCTTTTTTCCTTACTGTTTTCTCTCAACTGACATTTGACAAGCTGACACCTGTTGCCCCCTTTTACAGCAGCACCTGATAATAGGTCTCAATGAGGGAGGTCGAACCCTCACAAACAAGTTGAACCACAAAAGCCCTGCATTTGATGGACAAGAATACATGGCCCACCCAGTCTCCCAGTAAACCAGGGGTGTTCTGTTTTACAAGATGCTCGCAGACCACCGATCAGTACAGCAACACAGGAGCCTGGGCCAATAACGCCATACAAAAAACATCATACAACAAATTAAGCACAGTGTTACGAGTCCATAAATTGGATTTAGCATTGACAGTTAGAAGGAGCCCCAGGTTCCCCAGCCTTTCAACAGATGGAGCTTTTGTAGAAGTGCCAGATTTTACTGGATGCTTGCACAACTGCTGCACTTTTGCTCTATTCCCCAAAATGGATGTCTCAGTAAAACAAATCAGCTGGAGGTTTTCAGAAACTTGAAAAAGAAAGAATGGACAAATTATTTTACAGTGTATTAATATATTACAGCAAAGTGCAAGCAACATTGGACCCTATCAGGACTTCATAGTACATACTTGGGAAAAAAAGTGGAAAAAAAATCAGTTTTTTTGCATGGCAAAAAAAAAAAGTTGAGATATTCAATTTACCAGCTCCACAGTGTATTCCCATGCATTATTGGTATGTGCACAGAAACGCCATCATTGCACTTCTCTCTGTTCCTTTATATTCTCCCCCTGTACTCCTTATAGTACAGTGGGAGAGTGCCCCCCTCAGGACTGAACCCTCAGTATTTTTTTTATTTGGCTGTGGAAAGGTTTTGAAAGCAGAGAGGCCTGTGTGTGTTTCTGTGTGTCTGCATGGGCATGTTTCCCCATGGGAGCACCACGCTGAATAAAGTGCCCCTCCTGCGCTCTCATGTCTGCTCCAGTCTCTAATTAATTCTGTCATTAATTGGGCCTGATTGCTGTTAACAGGTATGGGATGGACTGTCTCATTCAGTTTGAGGACTTTGCCAACGTGAACGCCTTCCGCCTGCTGAGCAAATACCGCAACAAGTACTGCACGTTCAATGACGACATCCAAGGTAAACTCTCTGTAACATATACTCATGTACACACATGCACACACACACACACACACACACACACACACACACACTTGATCCTGTCTGTCCATCTACCCTTGTGTCAATCAAATCAATAATTCCATTTCTATTGACGCACCCATCCTGTCATCCAGTCCTCTGAACTTTGCTTGTTAATGAGACCGTGTAATATAAATAATATTGGCTTGAAATAAACTGTAGTGCACTGCTGTATAGTAATTATGTTGTGGTTGATGAATACCTCACTCAAATGTCAAGCTGTGATGTTTGTTATCTCTAATTGGTTTCCTCTCTGTGAATATTTTAAGAGCTCATGGAAGCAAACTTCAGTAAAAAGCTATTTGCCTCCCAAACACCACCTGATTGATATTTTACCTGAGGATACCGGCTTTCCTGCTTTTATGATTTCCATGAATTTTTTTGAAGGTTCTTTATAGGTTAGACTTAATAATTGCATTGCATAGTTTTCAAACACGCTCATATCACAAAAAAGCAAATGTGTAGGAGGGTGCAATCCAGCTAAACTTCTTCTTCTTCTTCTTCTTCTTCTTCTTCTTCTTCTTCTTCAATGTGCAACTTCAAGATCAGCAGTAGCAGCATACTGAATACTGGAAGTGCCTGCCTTCCTAACTGTCAAAAAAAATCAGATAGAAAATAACAGCTTCTTTTTAAGTAATAAAATGCATTTTTTTCACGTACTGTAAATAAATGTCTATTTTGCTACTTTTCATGACAAATTGATATAACACAGTCATGAAAGGAAATGTTGTATCTTTGTTTTTCTCAACTAATTGAATTGCTGTTGCTATTTCCTCTTACTGGGGGTCTGGAACTGCTTGAATTAACAGTTATTTCACACATGAACAGTTATTTCACACATTTGTTTCAAAATGACTTTTGAGTAGGTGGGACTAGTGAGAGCAGTTCAGGGGCTGCTGCCGTCAGCACCTGAGCAGGTAGCTGTTTCCTAGGGAACAGTTCTCCGGTGCACTGTGGAGATGATGAGTCTTACATTTCCAGCAGCATTAACAGTGGCTTGTTTGGGATAAAAAGACCAGGATCAGACAAGGATAAAAGCACCACCTATAGAAACTCAACAACAAAAACACTGCTTGGAAGAATAATTTCGTAATTAAAACAGATTAATTGGAAGTCCAAAAGTACACTTGCCCATTCAAGATACACAGGAAGGTATAATAAGGTATAATAAGGAGTGGTACAATTTTTGGTAATGCTAGGTTTTGTTACCATTTATTAGCCACAGTCTTATTACCATGGACTTTTCCAGCTTATCCTTTTTTTTTTGTCCCCTAAGCCTTTTATGGTTTAATCTCATCAACAATGTATATCATGTTTTCTCAAATTGGCCATGAAGCAAGCAAACATTTTCTCTTTACTTTCTCTCACGTCTAATCAATCAATGAGCTCTTTCCTTGTTTTATGCTGCCTGCCACTTTTTCTAGTCTTCAATTGATTTGCAGCAGTGGCATTGATAGTAGGTCAAGGTTACTCTGAAAATTGTTGGATTGGATAAAAGGTCTTTACTACAAAAGACAGACATAAGTAAGACATGGGACACAGACGTGAGGAGGCTGAATGAAGCTTGAATGGAAGTGAGGTATTGATCCGGCGCTCTCATCTCTCTCAGGCACAGCGGCGGTGGCGGTGGCGGGGCTCTTGGCTGCCCTCCGGGTCACCAAGAGCAAAATGTGCGACCACACCATTGTGTTCCAAGGCGCAGGGGAGGTAGGTGCAAAAACACAGCGTGCTCAATACCTGCTGCTTATCAGGAGAGAGGTGATCAGGGATCACTGTTCATATTGATATGTCTTTTCAACATCGCAGTCAAAGAAACTAGTGCATAAAAAGGACATTCTTAGTTCAGTGTTCTTGAATGGTCCAGATCAATCCATCATTCATCCTATGTCGGTGCTTAACAAATGTGGGCAGATATTTGTTTGTGATTTGATCTGTTCATCACCAGTACGCCACAGCAATAGCGTTGACCCCTCAAACCATAAATGCCACATTATATTATGGCAGAATATTGTATGTCTGATGTGATTAGGCAATGTGTGCATTCTGAGTTCTGTGATTTCATGTCACGCTGGTCGCCAGTCCAGCGTTCGCTCAGTTTCGCTGATTTCTAATCACATTAACTGGTGACGTCTTGTGGCATTAAGATTTTACTCTTGCAGCTGAACGGTAAATATCAAGCTCAAGAATGCCAAGTTGGGAAGATTATAAAACCATTTAAAATGTCAGTACAGAGAGGCTTCCTCATGATTTGAGATGGGCTGCGTGCTTTACACAGTGTTTGGTAAATGTAGTAATGTTGATGTTTAATGTAATCATGGGCAGCTCATTGATAAATTGTGAAAACACTTTTATCCCTAACAGACTTCCAGAATGATAGACCCATGAGACACACATGTACACTTTAGAACACAAATAAATACACGCTTACCTAATCACTTCATCACCTACCGGTGTCACACACACTCACACACACGTGAATACACACACCTGCAGCTCAAGCTTAAGTGGTAGTGCAGTGGTAGTGGAAGTGCAGTAATTACTTTGTATCCACTTGTAATTACTTTTTTCTCCATCCCCAAAGGTTTTTTGCTTTAACTTTGATTAAATCAGCAGGTGTGAAGATTTTCACGAGGCTAAAATGACTTCGCAGTCACATCACAGCTTTCTTCAATGTGCCTTTCACACCGACAAAGAAAGAACTCCAACATGGATTTTGCTTCATGTTACCCAAGAAACGACCACTGTTTTAAACTGTCGGCTTTAAAAAGTGATGTGTCCTTTTGCTTTGTTACTTAGGCAACCCAGAGGAAATGGCTTGAGTTTTAGGGATTCATATTATTGAATACAAAAGTTAAACATTTTTGATTGGCATGTCAAACAAAAGCAGGTAGGGACTCATAACAAATTAGGATCAGCCTTACAGCTTCTCTCTCTCTGTTGTTCTCTTCTCTCTTTATTATCCCTTTATTGTTCCTTTTCTTCTTGCACCCAGGCAGCCATGGGGATCGCTGAATTAATCACAATGGCCATGGAGAAGGAAGGACTTGCTAAAGAAAAGTGCATGAAAAAGATCTGGATGGTTGACTCAAAGGGTCTCATTGTCAAGGTATCTTGGATCACACATATATACTTTATACAAATGTGAACGAGGTGAAGGTAGAATTAAATTTCATATTAATTTAACTAAATAAGCAAACGACCACTCATACTTTGATCAGATCAATGCGTGTTTGTTTTTGCTCACAGTTTACTTGCAATTGTCACCCTTTTCTTATCCAATGGGAATACAAAATGACTTTCCTCAGCAATCATTATTTGATGCGCGGCTCATTTTTGTATTTCTTCAGAATGTGTTGCCTGCAGCATACAATTTAAATTTAGCAAGGCTGATGCTAGGCAAGTTTTTTTTCTTCTCACCTTAAGCCTTAAATCTTGAGAACAAGGTTGACTTTATATTACAGTTTTAGAAACGTAATTAGTGTATCCTCACATAAAAAAGTCACCCACCCTCATTCCTGTCAAACCAGCTGCATTCAGCATGTCAGACAAAAGGTTGAGAACTTTTGTTCTAAAAGCCTGGCTTTCAGGAGCTTAGCCGATTTTCACCCTTCTAATCCTTTTTTATTATTATTTATTTATTTTTATTGTACTGACTCAGACAGCATGATTGAGCTTCTCCCATGAGAGAACCATGACAATCTAATCTTTGTCACAATCGCATTTGAGGCAACTAAGTAAGTTCCTGCTTTTTGGAAGTTGCTGAAAATCTTGATGAAATGGATTATACTGCAGGTATTATCTGGAAAAGGTTGTCTGACAGAACTGTGCTGATGTCACGACTGAATAAACTCAGAAATGCACGTGTACGTATGTGTGTGTGCGTGTGTGTGTATGTGTGTGTGTGTAATGCTGTGTGTTATTCTAAATGTCATACTGGCCAAGCCACACAGTACAACACAGAGAAATGATTGCCAGCTCTGAAAAAAATCTTATCTAATACATGCTTTGGTCTTTTAGTGCCTCAGGGTGTTGTCAAAGGCATTCTGGGAAGCATAGGAAATCACAAAGTAGTGAGTAGAAGTAAGTAAGTAGTAGAAGGTAAGCAGAAGTCGACAAGTAGAACTTGACAAGGCAAAGTTGTTTAGGCAAAGTGGATATACCAAAAATTTAAATTAAAACAGCCTTTATTTTTTAAAAATAAAGTTAGTTCACTGAAAGAGGTCAGCGCGGGACAATTTACCATGGTCAGTAGTTACAAAGTGAACCCACTAGAAACAGCAGGTCTGAGATCAGTCTTTAGATCAGTCAGTCTTTAGCCTCATTTGATGATCTAGCATCTGTCTAGTCTGATCTGAGAACATGGGCTAGATTCTGTGCATGAAATGATGTGAACCCGAATTTAATTGACTGACGTCTCTGGCTGCCTCATCCAGCAGAGCTACTTTGGCAAATGAAGCCTAAGTTTAACCCCCTCAACCCGACTACGCAATCTATGACAAAAAATCGTGCATCATCTTCCTTAAATAGTTCACTATGCTCACAGACAAGACTAAACTTAACTGAGTGCACACACAGGATGCACCACTTGCTGGACTGGAGGATAATCACCTCTGGTCGAAGTGAAAGTATTCATAAATCCATCCGGGACATGATGAAAATCTCTGAAAATGAAAATCTATAATCTTGTCTGACAATCATCACATGCTCTCTTCTTCTTGTTAACTTCACCAAGTTTGGACAGTTTTTGTTGTCACAAGTAAAAGTTGGCTGGCAGCCTGCTGACACGCACAGCGCTCCAGCAGACAGCTGAGAGCAAAGCAGCCTGCTGACAGACAAGTTACCATTAGTGACAAAACAAGCCACTTGATTCTTTTGTTAAAGCCCAAAACAAGCACTATTTTTCCCTTAACAATTTAAATGAGATTATATGATCAATCAGGACATACTTTGCAGTGCAGTCAGTTATGTTGAATGAGCCAGGATAAACCATTTATTTATTTCGTTATTTTTCCCATATTTTGCCAGCTACTGGCATCTTTCCAATTAACTTTATTGAGAAACAGTTCAGCTATTACTCACACAATGGAGGAGGTGGGGGTGCTGGAGTGTGTGGGATTGTGCTTTGACAAGTGCAGAGGGGAGCTGGACAGTAGGGGAGATCTCTGACAGATATTTATATTTCATCTGCTTCTGCGTGATATGAAGCAGCCGGGTACAAACAAGCCCAAAGACAGACAGGACAGCTATGAGACAAGCCCCTAAAAAACACAACTGCCTATATTTTCAAGTGACTCTAGAAAAACAAGACCAAAGTCTCGCGGACATGGCAGCTCTGGCCAACACCGTGTTATCACTTCTCTTCCACCAGCCAAGAGGAATAATCCTTCATTCCCAGAGCGATACAGGCTTTGAACAAGAAAAAGGACTCACTCCACACCCTTGCAACATCATCAACATTGCATTTTATCTTGTTTGTACAGTATCTGGAGGTGCCAGACTTGCTTTAATGACTGGCCATATTTATAAATGCAGAACTGGCAAAAACAAGAAATGTATGTAAATGAGTGCTGGTCCAGCTCCCTTTTTTTTTTTTTTTTTTTTTTTTTTTTTTAAAA